>CABHPH010135356.1:0-45982 GCA_902168325.1 Peromyscus nudipes
CTAAGAGACTGATCTCAGTCTTCCCTCCCCTGCCCCTCACTGACACCTGTGTTAAAGAGCCTACTGTGTGATTAGCATCTCTCAATTCTACTCCTATCCCTTCCTTCCCCATGCGCCTGCCTTCATGTCCATAATTCTACATCTCTGTCATTATGAGAATCAGTATCATGTGCTTATTAAGTCTGGAACCTTGGAGATGCAGTCTCTAGGGGGCAGAGCTAGGACTAAGTTTTGAATCTGTTTGCAGAGCCTGAGCCCAGCTTCTATTGGATCACTGTAGCCCACTGTTAATCCCTGGTCCATTCCCTATGCTGATGACAATCTCCTCAGTCTTATTTTACTCTCTGATTCCAGCTTCTTTTCCTTATAATAGAAATACTCTAGAGAGAACACCCAGGCCTTGTTGCCTACATACCTTCAATATTTATTCACTTCTTAACTCCTTTGAATGTTTTCTGCCCTATTTTTCTTCAGTAACAATGAATAAAAGCAGCTACCCTTTCTAATGACGTGGTCAGGGTCTTCACTCTTCTTCTGTCTAAATCTTGGAACACCATTTACACTTCTTTATTATCTGTATATCCTAACTCTTGTTTGATGTGATCAGAAAAGTAACTTTTTATATTTTCCATAGATTGCTTTTGTGTAGAAATCCCAGTTTTGCTGAGTTTTCTTCCTCAACTTTTTTTTGGGGGAGGGTAGATTTTCAGGGAACGTTTTAATGTTGCAGGGACTTTATTCTGGTTGTCACGAGTCATATTAGCTGACCAAACAACATGCCACTGAGGTGTCATTTTTTTCAGCAGGCCTTTTCTTGCTTCTATTCTCCATATTCTATTTTCATTTTCTCCCGCCATGCAGATATCTACAATACAAGCAGCCTTGATGGCATCCTATTTTCCTAGGTACTTATGTCTTCTGCTGGTGACTATTGTTTTATTCTTATATTGTCTTAGGAGGGGGCATTTCTTGTCTTGACCACCTCCTCTGAAATGTGGAAACATTCTTCAATAACTACTACAATGACTCCTTTTGTGGCTCAAATGCACTCAGGGAATACCTAGGGCTGGTCCACAGGGAGGGCTTTGCCCCACAAAGAGTGCTCCTGTGGGAATTCAAATGTTCACCATTGTTGGCATCATTCCCTATTTTGGGCTTTATTTCATCTCTTGTCTCTACTTGTATGTGTTTACCATCTAGCTTAATTGGCTCAGTCTTCCTCATGGGTAGGTAGTGTATCTATTAACTATTCCAGAGCCACACCTTAGAACACAGAAATTGAAGAGAAAAGCATCTCTGCCTCAGTTTTAGTTGAAGGACTTTGGTTGAAGGGATATTAGCTTGGTTTGAGTCATGAGCCCATCTAAGCTCCAGTGCCTATGGTAAAACCTCAGTACAGTATCATTTGTCTATTCAGAAACAGACCAACCTACAATTTGGAGGAAGAGCTCTTCCATCAGAACAAAGGTATGTAAAATTGATCTGAACTAAACCATTGCTCAGATCAAATTCCATTTTGAACAGTGATTCATGAGGTAGACCCTGATAGGAGATGTTTCTTTTTTATTAAAAATATTTTTTTTCCGTACAATATATTCTGATTATGGTTATCTGTTCCCCAACTCCTCCAAGATCTGTCCCATCTCCCCACCCACTCAACTCTATGCCTTCTTTCTCTCTCTCTTTAGAAAATAAAGGGACAAACAAAAAGTAAAACAAAACGGAATTTTAAAAAATCAACAAAGAGAAAGCACAAGAAACACACACACACACATACACACGCATGCACACATGCACACACACATACACAAATACAAGCATAACCCATAAAAACACAAAATCAGAAACCACAATATAATAAGAGACAAAACATCTACGAAATTACTATTGAGTTCATTCTGGGATGACTATCTATTGCTGGACACGGACCTTCTCCTTAAGAGTCGTTTGCATCCTCAGTGAGGCTACACGGAAGAGAACTAATTTTTCATTTCCAAGTGGGTGTCAATAGGAGATAGCTTATTTGTTGGGGATGGGGGCTCATTTCCACTTCTGTCTCTCTGTGCTGGGACCCCATCTGGTTTGAATCTGTGTATGCTCTGTGCATGCTGCTGCAGTCACTGTGAGTTTGTATGTGCATCAGTCCTGTTCTCCTGGTGTTTTCCATCCCCTCTCGCTCTTACAATCTTTCTGCCTTTTTTTTCTGCATAATTCCCTGAGTCCTAAAGGGAAGGGTTTGATGAAGACATCCCATTTAGGACTGACTGTTCCAAAGGCTCTCACTCAGTGTATTGTCCAGCTGTGAGTCTCTGTTTAGTTCCCATCTACTGGGAGAGGCAGCTTCTCTGATGATGGCTGAGCAAGGCACTGATCAATGAGTATAGTCATTAGGACTTATTTTATTGCTACATTCCTTTAACAGAACAATATTTGGTTTTCCCTTAGGCCCATGACCTATTCGGTCTCAGGTTCTTGGCCACCTGAACAGTGTCAGGCATGGGTTCCATCCCATGAAGTGGGTCTCAAATCCAATCTGGTAGTGGTTGGTTTATCACATAACATTTCTGCCACTATTCCAGCAGCATATCACGCAGGCAGGCCACTATTGTAGATCACAGGGTTTATAGCTTGATTGGTGGGAATCCGTCCCTTTTGGTAGAGTGCATAGAACCTTCCAGTACCAAGAACGCTAGTCAGTAGGAGTGAAGGCACCAGCTTGATTTCTCCATGTTCAATGAGTTAAGTGTTGTCTTCAGCAACCGGGCCTTCCCGTAAGTTTGTGAAGAACACATAATAGCCTTGGCAGCTGAAAGGAAGTTTTAAAGCTACTGGCTTCCCACAGATTTTGCTGTAGTTTGGATCTTGACTGTTTTCACAAAAGGTCCATGTGTTAAATTTCAGGTATCCCACGTGGTGTTATCAAGAGGTGGTGGAAACTTTAGGAGGCGATACCTTCTGAGAAGTTTTAGGTCATTGGGAGCCTGTCTTTGGAGGAGAGGGAATAAAGGACTCTATTACTTCCTCTCTCTTGCTCACTTACAAGGTAAATGACTTGCTCTATCAAGCCTTACTGCTGTGCTGTACTGCTTCACCACAGGCTCAGAAGTACTGGGGCCAACAGACTATGGAATGGAGCCTCTAAAATATTAATGCTCAAGTAAAACTCTGCTCTTTTTTTTTTAATTTTTGCAGTGCTGGTAATTGAACCTGCAGCTTTGTGAGAGCTAAACAAGTGGTTTCCAATTGTCTATATCCCTGCTCATCATACACTTTTTAAAAGCTGATTGTCTCAGGTATTTTGTTACAGTAATGGAAAGCTGAAGTGCATAGACTTCATGTCATAAACCCCTGGATTTCCTCTTATTTCCATCTTTCTATTCGTCCCTTCTTAACTTTCTTCTCTTTCCCTTATTTAGTCATGTATAAAACTGTTCTTCATTGGCCTCCTTTTCTGGCATTTCCGTCTTTATTCTGTAAAGGCAAGCTCCTTTCCTAGTTTCTTTTACCTCTAGTCCCCATAGTTCACTATTACCAGTGTAACACTGTGAAGCTGATTAAATATATAGAGCTTTTTTTTAGATATTCTTTGATATATTCATTGATAGATGTTCGCTTACATCGCTCAAATGTCAGTCATGTGATCTGTGATCTCTTTCAATCAGTCCTGTCTGGAGCTCCTCTTTTCCAGGCTCAGACAGCTGGGATGGTGCATGTTCTTAGGCTTTTGAAACTAATATACTACACACCAGTATATTGGTGGCACTAATATTCACTGTAGGAAGAACATGTCCTTTTGGTAAAAACACATCTAACCCTGAATCAATGACATTGCCTTGCCCTCGACCATGACTTGACCCTGGATGGTCTGGGATTAGGGATTTTGAACCTTGAACTTGCTCATGGTTTTGTTTTCTGAGGGCAGGCACCAAACCTTGGATTCTGTTCTTACTTTCCACCACCCCTATGTGGAAGGCATCAACTACATGCCTTCAAGGCACAGGTACCATCACTTCAAAGCCTTTGGGCAGAAATGAGATAGCTTTACTTAAGATTACTGCACAGGGAATTCTTGCAATAACAGGAATTTAAAGCAAATCACCCTGAAGATTTCTACCAGCTTTAAAAACTGGTGATTTTGTAGAATAAAATGTTTAGTGTTTTCATAGATGGCTATAATCTCTTGATTTAGCCGGAGCTCTTTGTCATTTATATATGCATCTGGGCTGATGTTAAATTTTCTTTATGGATTTGTTTGAAATAAGTGGCTTGTGATTTGCAGCTTCAGTGGTTTTCGGCTTACATGGATTACTGGCTTAGCTATTTGTGTTGGTAGCAAACCTCCTGATGAGCACCATGGCTGAAGCGGTCACTTCCTTACAGCACTGTTTCCTCCACAGCATCTCTAACTGGACACCCAGGAGCCTCCTTAGGCCCTAGCCTCTTGGACCTGGCTGTGACTGAGTTACCAACACGAGGGAAGTGTGATCTGGGAGACTGCTGTGAGTCCTCAGGGGAAGTGACTTGTTCTTCTTTGCTTTTTTCTTTCTTTCACGGCTGCAGTGCAGATACAGTGGGAGGCAGTTGAATTAAATTTGTATTTAAAAATATTCAACAGGTCCCCCCATAATCTTGTAGGGAAGAACTTAACTTCTGTGCATTATGTTGTTAATCACCACTTCAATAGGCAAATAGAGTTATATAAGGGAGTGTGTTCAATGCAGGGTCCTGGAGCCTGGGCAATTATAAAGGTTTTTCAATAAAGGAGTCAGGGTACTGACAGGAGATGAGAGAGTAAGCCTCTAGATATAAGGCTGGGCTGTGGGTCTGAAGCGAAAATATAATACATTTATAAATGGAAAATAAACTTATTTAGCTTTGGCCAAAACTATGAAGAAAGAAATGCTCAATCTCTGTCTATCTTAGCTACAGAAATGTTGCAACTTAAAGGAAACACACACACACACACACACACACACACGGTCTAGAAAAGGCATATGTATGAATTTAGTTGTGTGCCCCAGTTACCAGAAGAGGAAGGTTGCCTTTCTTCTGGGAGATAAGTCTTTTCCCTCACTTCCAGGGCTCAATTAAGGCCATTTGCACTCCAAGCATGGTATCCTGCAGAGATCCCAATTCTCAGCGTTCCCTTCTGGTAAGAGCTAGAAAGTTTGGAGCTCTGTGCATCATGTATGATGTGAGAAGCTTCATCTGCACCATCCACCCAGCCCTCTAGTTAAGTACTGTTGCCCTCATTTTGTAGTTGAGACACTGAGACTTACTGGAAGAAGGCCTGTGCCCAGCAGGTGTGAAGTGAGAATTCAGGAGTGGGTCTGTTCCCAAGTCTGGTCTTTTGCCTAAGAAGGTGATGGATCTTACTTATCTGAGTACTTCCTGATGGGGGAAGAGATATGAACATGACTCTTGACTAAAAGTTGTCCTTAGGAAGCAAGCATTCACACCCAGGCATTGCTTCCAGGGAAGGAGCTGGCCCTGTCCTTGGTCCTGGTTTATGATCCTTGTACAGGAGACTCTTTTAAAAGGCAGTGCAAGTTGATGCGTCTAAACACTCTTAAACAGTTTCTTGAAGCTGAGGAGAGGGAGAAAAATCAGAGGAAAGGCTATCATTGGAAGTAAGGTATAGGGTAGATTCATCGCAGTAGATTAGACTGCAGATGGAAGTTTCATTTTTAAATCCAGGTGCAGGAGAGACACTGCCGGGGAACAGTGCCACCAAGTGGTAGAGAACGAAACAGCAGCAGCAATACCTGGGAACAGACCTAATTGGAGAGACAGGCCTTTCTTGAGCGGGGTCTCGGTGGCCCTCGTAAAGAGAGACGCCCTTGTAGACGGAAGTTTCTCTGAACTGCCTGAACCCCACGGTCCAGATAAATCTCTTCCACCTGACCTCCCTCAGCTGCTTATAAAATAACCATTCAGGGGCTTATATTAATTACAAACTGATCTATGGCTCAGGCTTCTTGCTGGCTAGCTCTTCCAACTTAACTCAACCCATTCCTATTAACCTATGTTTTGTCACATGGCTTCGTGGCATTACCTGTTCTCTCACATCTTGTTTCTCCTGGCAGTAGCTCAGAGTATCTGTCTGACTCCGCCTTTCTTCTCCATCTCTTTTGGATTTTTCACCTGGCTCCATCCTGCCCTGCCATAGGGCAATGAAGCTTTATTTATTAGCCAATGGGAGCAACACATACTCACAGCATACAGAAAAGATTCCCACAGCACACTCTAGAAATAAAAGTCAGATGGAGAAATGTTTGCTTTCCAACACAATACAAATGAGAGCTCAGTGTAGCTTGGGAACAAAGGAGTATTGTACTGACATACCCACTCGAGCTCTTAGCTATTTCCAAGTTCAAGAAAGGAAAAGCCATTTGCACAAGTTCATGACAGACAACCAGGAAAAGCTGATCTGATTGATTTTCCTTGAGTAAGTCTCTCAGCCATCACCAATAGTCCTGAAGGACTCAGGAAGTAGAGGGGGAAAAAAATCTCCTTTGGGTTTAGGAGAGAAGGCAGAGGCAGGAAAGAATGGGTCAGCAGTAGAGATCTGGGCTGCAGGCAGCGCATGAAGGAGCTAAAGTGACTCAGTGTGTAAACAAACCCAAGGTGTTTAAGGCTGGGCTCTGACTACACACAGATAAAACTTCAAACTTGAGCATAATTCTGACGCCTCCTGGTTACAGACCCAGTTCTATATTCCACATCTATGTCTCAAAACACACTTGTTTCTAAAGGGAAACTGAAGACAGATAGAGGGGAAGGCTGGAGCCCTTGAGATGCTAAATGAAGAAGGCCACCTGCACGGTGAGAGCCAGGTCCCTTGAAAGGTCCTATTTACACTCCATGAGAGCTGTAGAGCTCAGGAGGCTGTGGGAAGTTCTTAGCTATCATCGCGTTGGTTTGAATAAAGGTAGTAGGGGAGGGTAGAGCAGACAGGTTAGGGCTCTTTTCTCACTCATACAAGGGTTGTTCTAGGGGCTGAATGGTTTACTCTGAGACATACATATGGTAACTGGTGGGGATGTGTCTTGGACCTAGGTATCCCATCCACAGTCACCTGACTTTTGCTCATTAGCCAAAGCTTTTTGTTTGGGGGTTATATAGCAGAATCACTTGTGGTACTTCTGGTATGTGTGCCTTTGCCCCGATTTTTGAGACTATGATTCTATAAGCTTGGGATGGGTCTGAGACCCTGTTTCTTAAGTGTCTGCAGGTTAGTGTGAGGAGCATCCCTTTCTGAGAACCACGCAGGCTCAGCAGCAGCAGCTCCACTGTGGTGGTACCCACAAGCTGGCCTGCAAAGTGTCAACCCTAAAGAAACTCCATAGAGTGATGAGAGAGATTAGAGGGCAGAGGTGAGAAAGGGGAGGGCAGTGGGGGATGGGGAAGATTATGCTCAAACTACATTGTGCACTTGCATGAATATGGCTCTATGTAACTCAGTTTACTACGATAAAAATGTACTGCATTTTAGTCAATATATTTAGAACATGTTTCAGGCAAAGTGGTGCACACATGTAATTCCACAGCTCAGAATGCTGAGAAAGAAGGATTGCTGTGAGTTCAGTACCAGCCTTGGCTACATAGCAAGACCCTTCCTCCAAAATCAAGTTGTCTTGATGTGTGTGTGTGTATATACATATTATTCTATTGTGAGGCACAGGGCTTTGCATATTCTAGGCTAGCACTTTATCACTGAGTTACATCTAGTTTTCTTTATGTAGCTCAAGCTGGTCTTGAATTCATGATTCACCTACCTCAGACACTGAGTGCTGGAGTTGTAGGCATGCACTGCTTTACCCAGTAGACATTTTTTATATTTTACAATGATTAAGACCTGTGCTTTGTCAGCACTACCCAGATTTCAGTCTTAATAAATGGAAGCAATTGGACTTAATGGTTCATGTCTGACAGAGTGAGGGAACTTGAAGCTCTTGGTGGGTCAGAAGATTAGGGGTTGAAGTGTTTATTTAAAGTTTTTGTGTGGATAACTATGTAATGGGATTTCAGGAGCATATTTCTATGTAGCTTAAATACGCTTAGTATCGGCAGAGCATACGTGAGGCAGGTCACGTGGGAGGGCTCTCTACTGCAATGCATTTTTCTAAGGGTCAAGTTTGTTCAACCCATTTGAGTTTGCAGTGGCCAGCAGCACAGAGAATTTCCTGACCTTTAAAAGGTCAGAAAACAGGAGCCAGAGACATAGGTGGGATTCCTAGCAATCTCTGCAGTTCTGAGCCAGGAGAGCACCTTGATTTCACAAATGCACCTTGACTTTTGTGTAATGTACCAGTTTGTGATAACTATGAGTGTTTGCTGTACTAACAAGAGAGTCAGGGGTGGGGAGCAGTTAGTGTAGGAAGACAGGCTTCAGAGAGAGGGATCAGTTACAGGAGGATGCTTGTGCTGTAACCTGGCTGGTTTGGGACACATCTATTTTCAGTTTTGTTGAGGAAAACAAGTCTGATATACAAAGTGAACTTCTGTCCTGTATTTTGTACATGGATGATTGTGATAATTATATTATTATTATATGTATGACTTTTAAAATTCTTCCATAAGACAGTCTGCCTGGCATTTATTGGAGGGCAAGTTAATCAACTGTAACTTTTGCATGCAGAAAAAATGATTCGGGGCAAATAGAATTTTGCCAATGAGACAGCTTGGTTCTGCCCAACCAGACATCATTTCTTTTGAATGAGTTCATGATTGTACCATCAGGGGTCTTTGAGAGTTAGAGAGGTACTCAGGGGTTCTATTTTCCCTTGGTTAGATTCTTAAAGTAATCAAGAGATCTAGGAAACCAAAAGACCAGAGATGCCAGAGGTGCATGACCCTAAGTCAGGTACTCTGGTCATTGTTTGAAAGTCTTGAATTACCAGAGAGTGGGCTTTCCAGCTTGGTTTTGGAAGTACTGGTGACACAATCAGACACATGTACTTCAAGGCTTAGGCCAGGGACTATTCTGCAAACTACATGGCTAAGGGGCTGGAGTTACTATTTACCTAGTTAATATTTAATATCTAATGAGTGCTATGAGATATGTTAATATAATTCAGTTATGCAGAATCTCTGGGATGTAGCTCATTCGAAAGCATCCAGCCAGGAAGAAGTGGAGCCATCTGACTCTCAAACCTATTATAGCACAAGTAAGTAAGCAGTAACTTTCCTGTAACGGTTAACAGTGTAACCACTGTGCAGTCTTCTAGCTATTTCTGTTTCCCATCCTTTCTAAGAAGATGCAATGTTAGAAGGGGAGGGAGGTGTTAATTTGTTGTTAGAGAAACCTAACACAGAACAAAAGGAACAGGGAAGACACGTCAGATCAAGAAGAGCTGGACCGAGTGCTTCCAGGCCACTCGACAGCTCTTCTTGAATTTGGAAGGGGAAATTTGGCTGCGCTTCTCTTGCTGTCTTAGCTTCCAGCTTTCTGTTTTCTCTGCCTTGACTTGGGCATCTGTTGAAACTGAGAACTCACAATGGAAAATCAGTACAAGGGCACGGCGACAGATGTTCCTTTTTGCCTTGCAGGAAGATAAACATGTAGTTTAATAGACCAAAACTTATGTATTGGATTCTTCAGAGGATAGCATGTGGATGCTCCCCACGCCCTCCAAATGCATCTTGTTTGTCTACAGCCTTGTTTGTGCTTTGTTAAATGCTGATGACAGGCTCTGCTTTCCCTTATTGGACTGAGTGGCTCTTTAACCTGCAGTTTCTGGAATCCCATCTCATCGTGGCATGTGGGAAAGAATGTGGTTTTACTGTAGAAATCTCATTATCAATCATCTCCTATGCCTCAAGTTTCTTCTCTCTTTTCTCTCCGACCAAGTATGTGGCCTGTTTCCGTGTCTTGGCTGGGGCTCGACACTCGGTGATTCCTGAAGGTCTACACCTGCCTATTGTACCTTCACGTGCTTGTTTCGGCCCCCTCTAAAATCTGAAAGACCATTCCCAACCACATCAGATGGAATTTGATGAGTGGAATGATTCTAAGGCTTGTGATTTGGACTGCCCTCCATCTTTGCTTCTAGTGGAGACCTCTGTCATTTGCTTCCCATTCATTTGTATTCTTCCTGTCCCTCTTTCTTCTATATTTATTTTCTACCTCTGATCTTTCCCCCCAAATAACCACTTACTGCAAACATTGGTCATTTATTTGTTCATCAGCCATTTTTGCAAGCTCCACTCTCCACATATCAGGGCGTATGTTAGATCCTGATGGATCAATGACTAGCAAGTGAGTCAGAGCCTCTCAGGAGCAACTCTGTCTGAGAGAGCAGTTAGAATCTGAAATAGTTAATCAAGATATAATTTATTAATAACAAGGGTAGACATATGTATGAACTTGAGATGAACCGGTGAGGTGAGATAGTTAACTCAGTCACCCTTAGAACAAAAGAGAAACATGGGTATGAAAAGATGGGACAGATATTGTCTAAAGGCAGACAGGGCAAATGTGAACCTTTTGTATGTAAGAGATTACAAGCACTTCTTCTGGGGAATAAAGATGGCCCAGGAACTAATGATGAATGAATCTGGAAGAGTAACAATGCCTTATCATGAAGAAGGTGGCAAGTAGGTGACTGTAGGTGACTGTATCATCTCCCTCGCCACCCCCCCCCCCCATTGCAGGCATTTTTAAGAATGAAAGGAGTTTCACTAGTTAGAGCTGAGAAAAATCCTCATCATCGGAGAGAGGCTTTATTGCAGGCAATAGAGATTCTGTTCTGGTGGCTGCTTAGCATCACATTCCCCCTGGAACCTGGAGGTAGAGGTTCTTTTGCTTAATGATAGGTTCCATCCAGTGCAACCAGGCAAGTCAGGGGGCAGGTGTATGATCCAGGCTCTCTGAGTGGATGTTTCAGCCTGGGGAATAATAATCCTGAGGGTGGAAAAGGAGAGTTCAGTAGAGGTAGCCTGGGGTGGAGTTCTAAGCACACCATTGCTGGGTCTGGGTTCTGCCTTCCTTGGTGCATGTTTGAGTTTTGGGCCCGGGTCTCTAGGTGGCAAGCTGATCCTCTACCCTCTCTCTGATTCTTCTAGTATGTTCTTTATTCCTTCTCTTGTTGCTGTTTGTGTCTGTTCTGTGCAGTTGACAGCTCCTGTTTGTGAAGTGGAATTATAGCACAGGATTATTTCAGTTGGGACTTGGAAGCTGTTCCAAGAAGGAAAATTAGGGGTGTGAGGAAACATACTACTGTCCTGGGATGGAACCATCTTGTCATATTCTGAGAGGAGCTGTGAAGACCTTTCACAATCAAGTTCCCTGTAGAACAGAGTAAGAAGAAAACAAGGGCCACCCTAATGTCCATCTCAAAAGCCACAAAGGATGACCGTGGGCTAGAGGTGACCCAGCTGGACTTGCATTGCTGCTCTTATGCATGTTGCTGACACAGATCAGGGAATCTGACAGAGGACTATGGAGGCATTTGGTTTGATCTTTTCAAAGGCCCTCAAATTGCTCTGGCTGTAAAGTCCTCTACACTCTAGAGAGCCCTGCAGTCTGTGGGATAGCCTTGCAGTCTATGGGATATCCCTGCAGTCTGTGGGATAGCCTTGCAGTCTGTGAGATAGCCCTGCAGTCTGTGAGATAGCCCTGCAGTCTGTGGGATAGCCCTGCAGTCTGTGAGATAGCCCTGCAGTGTGTGGGATAGCCTTGAAGTCTCTGGGATAGCACTGCAGTTTCTGGGATAGCCCTCATGTGAGTACCAGAGGTTTAGATGAAGAATTTAGTTAAAAGAAAAATTCCATGTATGTTTTCTTAACTTCCTTTCATTAAGAGAGGCACCAAAGCAGAGGCTTCCCATAGTGTTCTTTGCAGTTTGTGCGTTCCCTTCGTAATCCATTAAATTTTATGGTATTAGTGGGGATTTGAAGCACCAGATTGAATCAATAGTCATTTCTTCTGCATCAGCTCTTTCTCACAGCTCCCTGTATATTAAGCAGTATTTTAGCATGCTGTCTGACCTTTCCCTCTTAGACTGCACTTCCTAATTATAACTTCTCCTGTTTTGCTATGATATATATCTAAGGTCAAAGGCTATAAATAGTACCTGTGAATTTTTCCCAAAGGATTTAAAAAACTAACGTGTGCAAATCAGTATTATCCATGTCTTTTTGGCTGGCAGTCTAGGATGCTATATAACCTTAAAAACTTTTTTGATCTGCTCAATCATCCCAAACATTTAGTATTCTGGGTCACCTGAATGCAGTCTAAGTTTTGAACGTGCTAAGCCATCAAGAGCTGAGGAAAATCATTGAATTTCTCTGCATGCCCATGTTCTCCCATCGCAAAGCTCTGCTGATCTTCTACAGGCTGCCTCACCGAGAAACTGTCATCCATTGGTAGAAAGTAAACCCACAGGACCCACTTCCTGCTTTCTTTCACGGTGAAGGGGCAGCTCCCAGTACGCACAGGATTGTTAGCTTTTCAAGCAGTCAGCCCTGTGCTGTTGGTCAGATACGTGTCTAACAACATGTTAAGAGTGTTGTCTGTAGTCTATCGTCTCTCTGTGTCACACTGGACCAATGTGCTAGGCTAACAGGCATGGCAGCCAGTGGGTGTCATTTACTTCTGGAGCAGCATTTCAGTAGAGCCACATCTGGGAGTTTGACAGGCCACCTTACTTTCAGCTGTAAGGTGAGAATTTTGCTTTGGGTGTGCCTCAAGACCCTTACCAAGCCAGGGTACAAGCGGCAGTAATAGCCTGCGTG
Source organism: Peromyscus nudipes (assembly GCA_902168325.1). Classification (NCBI taxonomy): domain Eukaryota; kingdom Metazoa; phylum Chordata; class Mammalia; order Rodentia; family Cricetidae; genus Peromyscus; species Peromyscus nudipes. The sequence continues at coordinate 12,739 of CABHPH010135356.1, forward strand.
ATTGCAGTTCTGCCTCTTTCTCTCCGTCGTCTGACTTTGTTTCCTCACTCCCTTCCACAGCTGATCCTTTCCCGATGACACTTCTCAGGTAGAGTTACTATGTAAGGCATGACTCTCCCCAGCATCCCTCTGCCTCAGGACGTTAGTACTGCTTGTCTTCTCAGGAGCCAGACCTAGAGGTTGGCACCCAGAGCAGAGTCACCCATTTCCTTGGGTTGCATCCTATGCTGGTCACCATGCTGGTTCCAGCATGGCAGGCAGCTTTTGTCGCACTGCTGCACTCCTGCTCATACCCTGGGACCTGCCCCTGGTCTAGAATTAGGGGTCTTGCTATGCACAAAGAGTATTGGGATGTGGGTGGGAGAAGATTAGCCACGCCACCACGAGCAAGTTCTCAAGCATCATGAAGCCTAGAAATATTTACTCTGAAATAGACATAATATGATTACAATATTAAGAAGGGTTAGTGAAATCACATGTGTAAAACTCTACTGGAATACAGAAGGATCTGAGTGAGATTTGACTCCTTATGTAAGCTGGTGCATTTCATGGATGATGGCAAAAGACACAAGTTTCCTTTGTGAGAGAAAAGGACTCTGTTACTTACAGCCAGAGAATCACAGTTATGCTGAGCTCCTTTTCTCACAATGGGAAGCTGAGGGCCAAGTGATGCCCACACATGCGATGGGATGCACTGCAGAAAGAATCTACAAACTTCGGAAACATCATTAAACAATAATGGGCCAGTAATGTGGCTCAGTACATAAAGGTGCTTGCTGTAAAAGCCTGACAACCTGAGTTTGAACCCCAGAGCCCATAGTCGAAAAAGAAAACTAATTTCCAGAAGTTGTCATCTGACTTCCATATGCATATTGTGGCAGAAGCCTGCACATTGGCACACACACATGCATGCACGCACACACGCATGAATGCATGCACACACACACACACACACACACACACACACACACACACAATGAAGAAAATAAACAAAATGATGGAAAAATGAGCAAACCTACTGTATTACTTAGGGTTTCTATTGCTGTGAAGGAACACCATGCACCATGACCATGGCAACTCTTATAAAGGAAAACATTTTGTTGGGGTGGCTTATAGTCTCAGAGATTTAGTCCAGTGTCATCATGGTGGGAAGAAACATGGTGGAGTGCAGGCAGACATGGTGCTGGAGAAGGGGCTAAGAGTCCTACATCTTGATCAGCAGGCAACAGGAAGTGGACTGTGTCACTGGGTGTGGCTTGAGCATATATGAGATCCCAAAGTCCATCTCCACAGTGACACAACTTCCTCCAACAGTACCACACCTATTCCAACACAGTCACACTTCCTAATAGTGCCATTCCCTATGAGATTATGGGGGCCAATTACATTCAAACCACCACATTCTACTCCCTGGCCCCCATAAACTTGTAGCCATATCATAATGCAAAATGTATTTAGTCCAACTTCAAAAGCCCCCATAGTCTATCAGTCTCAACAATGTTTTAAAGTCCAAAGTTCAAAGTCTCTTCTGACGTTCATGCAATCTCTTAATAGCAATCCTCTATAAAATAAAATAAAAAACCAGATCACATACTTCTAAGATATACTGGCACAGGATACACATTACCATTCCAAAATGTAGGGAAGGGAGCATAGTATTGGACCAAAGCAAGTTTGAAAACTAGTTGAGCAAACTCCAAAGTCTACAACTCCATGTCTGATGTCAAAACATTCTTCAGATTTCGATCTCCTTTCAGCTTTGTTGACCGCAACATACTTCTCTTTCTTGGGCTGGTTCCACTCGGTCAGCTGCTGTCCTTTGCAGTATCCCATGACTCTCACATCTCTAACATCTTGGGTTCTGCAAGGCAATCCAGGCTTCACTTTCACAGCTTCACATAATGACCTCTCTAGGCCTTCATTCAAGGACACTCTTGACATATGCCTGGCCTCAGCTGCTTTTCTTAGTCCCGGAGGAATATTCTATAATCTCTTTTTTCTGTTCTTAAAGCCAGAACCACATTGCTGAAGTTGCCACATTCTGCTGCTTTCTGGGGCTGGAACACGCCCCCCCCCCCATTCAATTACTTCTTCACCAACTTTTTGATGGTTTCCTTCACTGCCTAAGCTTGGCTGTCCTGAAACTGGATCTGTATAGACCAGGCTGGCCTCAAACTCAAATATCCATCTGCCTCTGCCTCTGCCTCTGGTGTGCTAGGATTAAAGGTGTGTACCACCACACCTGACTCTAAGCTTTACTTTAATTACTTTTCACAAGTTGGAAACTTAGCCAGGTGGGATCAAGCCCTGAGGTCAACACTCCCTTTATTCCAGTTCTTAATATGTTCATCTCCTTGAACACAGAACTTAGCTTCATTCTACATCCCTGGTGCTCCCTTTCTCCTAAAATTGTACATTTTGTATTTTTCCTTGCTCAGCTTGCTCCTTTTAAATATAAATCTTCATTAGAGTTAACACTAATAACAATGTGACAGAGTCTATACTGGGCTGTTGTGGGATTTACTCTGTCAATGGAATTAATCCAAATCTCTTCACTTTAGCCTTGGGCAGACTCTTTGGACAAGGGCCAAAATCAGCCACATACTTTACCAAAATATCACAAGAATGATCTCTAGGCCACATATTAATATTTTTCTCCTCTGAAACATCTTGGTACAGGCTCCCACAGTTCATCAAATCACATTCAGCACCAGTCTTCCACGCTCCTACTAGTATGGTCCATTAAGCAGCACTTAAAGCATTTCACTACTTTTCTAATCCACAGTACTATGGTCCATATTACTCCAAACAAAAACTTGGTCAGGACTATCACAGCAACATCCCAGTTCCTGGTATCAACTTCTGTCTTAGTTAGGGTTTCTATTGCTGTAAAGAGACACCATGACCTTGGCAATTCTTATAAAGGAAAACATTTCATTTGGGTGGCTTACAGTTTCAGAGGTCTAGTCCATTATCATTATGGTGGGAAACATGGTAGTGTGTAGGCAGACATGGTCCTGGAGAAGGAGCTGAGAATCCTACATCTTGATCAGCAGGTAACAAGAAGTAAACTGGGCATGGCTTGAGCATATATGAGACCTTAAAGAATGCGGCTGCATTTCCTCTAATGTGACATACTTCCTTCAACAAGACCACACTTACTCCAACAAAGCCACACCTAATAGTGCCACTCCCTATGAGCTTATTGGGGCTGATTACATTCAAAGTACCACAACTATTTGTTCTGGAAGAATGCTATCCTTCAAGGCAGCTTACTATGCAAACATCATCACAGAAAATTCCAGGTCAAAAGCAGCAAGGTCTCAATTTGGAAGATGTACGGAAATGCAAGTGACCTATTTGATAAGTTCACAGAGATTTGGCTGTCTCTGTAGCGACTGAAGCACTTCATCAAGGATCTTAAGTACAAAAAGGAATCAGGAAGCTGTTCACTATTAAGAACCCAACCTCCACTTAACCATCATGGGACTCGTTTTTAGGCAATTTCATGAGCGTCTAGAATCTGTCTCAGAATCAGATCCATAGCAGACAGTCTGCATGTTTCACTGAAGAACTAAGTAATTCATCATTTCTAAAGCACAACATCCAATATAAAATGTGATCATCAGATTGTGAACCATGCATCCTTTTCCTCTTCTGCTTCTGTTGTGTATATTTTTTCAGAATATTTTGTACACATGAAGCTCTTATAAAATAACACCTGCTGATTGCTATACCCACAAATCAGTGCCTTGCTTAAGCTCAACCCTTGTCAGAAAAACAGCTTCTTGGAACAGATGAGAAGTAACACAGAGATCCATAAGGGATGCCTTCATCAAACCATCCCCTCAAGGCTCAGGGAGGAAGAGGAGCTTGAAAGATTACAAGAGCCAGAGCTGATAGATGACTACAAATAAAGTTTTTTTTTTTCAGACACAGCATGACTGAGGCACAGAAGAATGCACAGAGATTGTGACAGTACAGACAAGACCTGCACAGCTTCAAGCCTGATGGGGCCCCAGCACTGCAAGGGGTAGTCTTACCACCAAGAAGCTATGTGCAATGGATACCTGCTGGCAAAGGGAAAATCATCTTTCTCCAATAGAATGTCAATAGGTATATCAACTGCACTCCAGGACAGATGTCATGCCCAGAACTAGTTCGCCAACAAAAATGAACTCCATGGGTCTTGTATGACAAAACTTTTCTTGGGGGGATGCAACACATACGTCTATTCACCACAGATAGGGAGCCCATGACAGACCAAAGTACAGTTACCACTAACATCCAACTTGGTGAACCAATGAGTTTTATTGGGGTCACTTACAGGACTATGGCTGAGGGGTTACTTACAGCAGCAGAAATCACTCAAAGACAGCTGCATCACCAATTCCCACACAAGCATGTGTGACAGCTCACAAAGCTGGGAACCTGAAGTATACCGCACAGTCTTCAGGAACTCAACTGGTTGGAGAACGTCCTTTCCAGGTGCCTCAGTTGGTCTAAACGGTGCAGCATCGTCTGTGCAGCTTTACCGGTCTGAGAGTCTGCTTTGCAGCTTGGCTTTGTTTAATAGTAGGGACTCTCAGAATTTTCATAATGCAGGGAGGGTCCTAGTGAATCTGGTCAGTTTCAGGGACTTCCTGAAGCTCTTTTGAGTTGTTTACCTTCCTGCTTAAGGAGCTTCCCTGCAGGATGGAATGTTTCAATCTCAGAGAAAGTTATTTCACAACCAATTTTTTTTTTCTTTGTGAGCGTTTTTGTTCTGTTTTTGCCAATTTTTTTGGTCTTATTGGCTTTTTGTTTGTTTTGAGTTTTGAGAGAGACAGGGAGAGAGAATATGAAGTTGGATGGGTAGGGTGGTGAAGAGGATCTGGAAGGAGTTCAGGGAGTGGAAATCATGATCAAAATACATTGTATGAAAAAAAATTCTGACAGATTGACCAAATAAAACACACAGACAATCCTGAATTTTCCCCACCATATATGGTATCTTAGTCAGGGTTACCACTGCTGCCATGAAACACAATGACCAAAGCATCTTCAGGAGGAAAGGCTTATTTTACTTACTCTTCCATATCAGTTTATCATCAAAGAAAGTCAGGACAGGAACTCAAACAGGTGAGGAACCTGGAGTCAGAAGCTGATGCAGAGGCCATAGAAAAGTGCTGCTTACTGGCTTGTTCCTCATGAGTCACTCAGTATGTCTTCTTATAGAATCAGGACCACCAGCCCAGGGGTGGTGCACCCTCCAATGGGTTGTGTCCTCCCCAATCAACCACCCAGTAAGAAAATGCACTACAAACCTGATTACAGCCCCATCTTACAGATGTGTGTTCTTAGTTGGGGCTCCTCTGTAAGTTTGCAGCTCTGACAGGACAGGTATCCCCAATTCAGGTGTTGCAGCTTTGAAGGAAAGGGTATCGTGGCAGTTGGGAGCCAAGGAATACCATAAAGTCACACCACACAACAAGCCTCACATGAGACTCATTGGGAAAGACACAAGAGGGGGTATCTAACTCTGCTCAGGGGAGAAGGAGCACCACACAGCTTGTGTTCTAAGTTCAGGCAGGCTCCACTTCACCACTACTGCTGTTCTTGGTGGTCATCCCATGGTACTGGCATTTCCAAAATGCTGAGGTCTTCTGTTGCAACTGGGTTGCACTTTTACCAATAAGTCTCTCCTGGGTGCTCTTCATGGTGCAGAACTTTCCCCAGACCCCTTTGATTCTGGGGCTTCTACTGCTAACCTGGCTGGATCTTCATCAATGGCCTCTCACAGTTCCAAGCCTCAGTTGCTCTCCGTGATCCCTTCCTGTCACAGTACCACCTGAGAGACTCTTACACATGACCAAGTTTGGCTGCCAACAAAAGATGCAAACTTGGCCACTTATGAACTCTGCTTGCATGTGCCGACTCTGAGGAAACACTTCCCAGATGATTTTACCTCAATGCTGGTTTGTTTTTTTTCCTTAATTACTATTAATTTCTCAGCTACAGGTGACTAGCATTGACTATCCCATCAAATCAAAGGTTTCACTTTAGTGGTTCTGGTATCTTATCAATCACCGCCAATTCTTCAGCCGCAGCAACCAGACCCACAGATTCTTATCTTAAAATATGCAGTACCCCATAGAGTCTTTGAGTGAGTGACTCTCAAACTTTCCTCTGGAACTTGACAAACCAGGCCTCCACATTCTGCATTTCTCTTAATATGTTTATCTTCCCAGCTCCCACAGAACAGCTCACTGAGTTCTCAAGACTCCATGGCTTTTCTAGCTCAACATTCCAAAGTCTTTCTACAATCCTCCCCAAAACAACATGGTCTGGAATGTCACAGCAATACCCCACAATCCTGGTATCAATTTCTGTCATAATCAGGTTATTTCTGTGGTGAAATACCATGAGCAAAGCAACTTGGGGAGGAAAGGGTTTATTTGGCTTACTCTTCCACATAGCTGTTCATCATCAAAGGAAGTCAGGACAGGAACTCAAACAAGGTAGGAACCTAAAGGCAGGAGCAGATACAGACAGAGGACATGGAGTAGTGCTACTTACCAGCTTTCTTCTTATGCTTTACTCAGTCTGTTTTCTTACAGAATCAGCCCAGGGTTAGCACAGCTCCTATCTTAGTTGGAGTTTCTATTGCTGTGAAGAGACACTATGATCATGGCAACTCTTATAAAGGAAAACATTTAATTAGGGATGGCTCACAGTTCAGAGGTTTAGTTCATTGTCATCATGGCGGGAAGCATGGCAGCATGCAGGCAGATGTGGTGCTGGAGAAGTAGCTGAGAGTCCTACATCCAGATCTGAGGGCAGCAGGAAGAGAGAGTGACACCGGACCTGGCTTGAGCATCTGAAACCTCAAAGCCCGTCCCCAGTGACACACTTCCAAGAAGGCCATACTTCCTCCCACAAGGCCATACCTCCTAACTTTGCCTCTCCCCATCAGTCTATGGGGACCATTTTCATCCAAACTGCCACAACTGTCAATGGATTGGGTTCCCCCATCAATCACAAAGTAAGAAAATACCCTAAGAGCATGCCTATAGCCTGCTCTGATAGAGGCATTTTCACAATTGAAGTTCCTGTCCTCTCAGATGGCTTTAGCTGTGCCACGTTGACATAAAACTAGTCAGTATGCTGGGCAGTGGTGGAGCACACCTTTAACCCCAGCACTCAGGAGGCAGAGGCAGGCAGATCTCTGTGGGTTCGAGGCCAGCTTGGTCTACAAAGTGAGTTCCAGGATAGCCAGAGTTGTTACACAGAGAAACCCTGTCTTGAAAAACCAAACCAAACCAACCAACCAAACACTCTAAACCCCCACAAAAAACAAAAAAATAAAAAATAAAAATAAAACCAAACCAAAAAAACTAGGCAGCACATATTGTATTGAACTGACACAAATAAGGAATGAATTTTAATTTATGTGGATCTTCAAAGAAGTGGGATGCATTGCTCTATGTACTCTTGTGGATGCTCTGAGAACATAAAATGGCCAAAAAGGTAATGAGCAAAAGAGAGAAGAATTAAAAATATAAATAATGCCCAAACTGGATAAATGGCTTGGAAATAAATTGAGAGTTGATATAAGCTCAGGAATTGACTCTTGCTTTTCCCATGGCCATTTCCCAAAATTCATGTGCATTTCACAATGAAAAATGCCCACCAATCACTCCTACATAAATCTTCTTAACCCCTGAAATTAAAATCTCCGCGGAAAACTGAGCAGTCACATTAAAACAATGGCTCAAGCTGGGCCACCAGTTTCCCGTGGCTGTATATAAACACAGACCTAGGAGGAGTCAGGGCTGGTGGTGGAGTGAGGAAGCCACACTGGGGTTGTTTCTCACCCTGTGCCTTTTCTGCATTCTGGGGAAGTGTGTTTTTTGTTTTTGTTTTTCTCTTAGCTTCTGCAGATTGTATTATGTGCAAACCTGGACCCAGCATGTTTTCAAGACCACAATAATGGCTGTGGTGGGCAAAGCCCAGAAGGGCTTGATGCTATTATTATGGAACATATTTGGTATTCATAAGGTCGCAGCATTGGGAAGCCTGGTCAGATTTTGGGGGCCTCTAAGGCAAGCAAAGAATGGAAAGCAATAATGTGTTCTATGCTGCCTGCTCTTGTGTAAGCTACAGTCAAGTTTCGCCTGATAATTTCTTTCCCATTAATCCTTTTTTTTTTTTTTTTTTTTCTGTGTTAGGAAATCTTTGGAAAATTGCTGAGTTGGCAGCTGAAAGTATTTTCTTGGCAAGCCCTTTGAAATTGTAATTGTATTAAAAAGAGCCCTTTTCTTATCTTTGCCTTGGAATAACTGTTTCTTTTTCTTCTTTTCTGCTCTCTGTTGGAGAGAAGAATAAAATGAATGGTGTGTCTTTATCCTCAGCACATCATTATTTCGGAGCTTTCAGAGACTGCGGAAAGGGTCCATTGTTGAGTCATTTTACCTCAAGTCAGTGGCAGGTTGGGCGGTATTAGCTGGGCATAGCAAAAGTAGCATGCGTATGTGGGTGGGTCCGGCATCTCAGCTGGTCCTAGGATGTAAATAAGCTGCAAACAAGCCACTCTCCAGAACTCAGAATTCTTAATTGTTGCTGCCCCATCCTCATGAATTTAGGCTCCTGGGATGAGTACAATATGCCAATTATAGTAAAGCTGTCTGACCCCAGCTTACGAAGCAACACAAAACTGTGTGTTCAAAAGTTTGTGGAGCCGCCTTTTCGAAATTGATTTTCAGACACTGTTGACGTGTGATTTTTTTTTTTTTTTTGCCTCCAGTGGGAATCCTGGGTTAGGAAGAGCAGCATATTCCTTCTGGTATCTCTCTGGGATAAATAAGAAGATAGGAGGCCATTTTCTCACTGGCCTCAGGGTTTCTCTAGCACATCTTGAATCATTTTGCCCTACCCCTCCAGGGCTTCCATTTGGCCTGGAGACCACAAAATGAGAAAACAACGATAGCAATGCCTTCATTTGTAAGTCACCTCTGATTCAGGGCAAGGGGTTTCTGCTGGGATGGCGCAGTAGAAATGATTCTGGGTCGCTTGGCTGGAAGCTCAGAGAAGCTCAGCATTCCACAGGCAAAGGTTTTTTTTTTTTATTTGTTTGTTTTGGTTTTGTTGTTGTTGTTGTTCTGTAGTAGGCAGGTCACCCCCAAGCCCCTTAGAGTGGGTGTCCCAAGGAAAAGCAACTGAGCTTGCATTTGTTACAAAGTACCAACTTGATATGTAAGGTTTCTTCTATTCCCTACTCTTGGAGCATAGTGGGTGGAATTAAGCTTAAGGGTTGAAATGAAGGCGCAGACCGTGACTGCACCAAAGGGTCCGACCCTGGGGCTATGGGAATCTAAGGTACGTCACCTAACAGGGTGGTGGAACTTTTCATTTCCTTGTTTTTTTTTTTTTTTTTTTTTTAGCTACAAATAAACTCTGGAAGGAGCTGAGTTCAGGTCTGCACACTGTATTTTACTAGTTAAATAGCTTTGGGCAAGTTATTTAACTCTCATTGCTTGGTTTCTGCATCTACTAAGAGAGAACAGTCCCCCTGGGGACCATTTAAAGATAAAATGGTATATATAATGCTTCTGTTGTAGAGCAATGCTCAGTTAATGTTCCTATCCTTTTCCTGCTACTGTCTTAATGGCCAGTCCTACCAGCCTCCAGAAGACCACTCTGCACCCCACTTAGAATGGATCCCCCAAACAATGTTCTGGATGTTACAAGAAAGGTTGGCTAGCATATCTACCAGATGGCCAACTTCCTGGAAATAAATAGGAGGTAGTAAGTTTTGTGGAAAGGGGAGTCACCTTAGGGTTGGTGATAGAGGTTGAGCCCTTGATAGAGGACATAAGAATACATGTAACAACAGACCCACTCAGGATAAATGAACAATACTTTTCAATGTTCAAAGCAGAGCAAGGGAAGGAGTTAAGAGAACAATTGAGAAGAAGATGAATTACACTTTCTGTTTGGATATTACTCTGGTTTTGTTCTAACAGAATATCTGAAACTGGGAACTTTTTATTACAAAAAGGTTTATTTAGCTCAAACTCTGGGAGGCTGAAAGTCCAAGATTGAGTATTTCTATCAGTTGGCCCCTAGTGAGACCCCCCTCCCTTCTTGAGTGGATCTTATCACACCAGATGAACTCAGATGAGAGGAGAAGACGTGGTAAGACAGGAGGCCACGTGGGAGCAGGAGGGATCACCAAGTGACACCAGAGGCCGCAGAGTACAGAGGGACCAGGCTTGCTATTTGTAGCAACTCGCTGGGATCCCACGAGAAGGTCTATTTAATCTTCTCATGGATGTACCTGTGAATCAACCACCTCTCACTAGGCTTTGCCCCCCCCCCATATCACTTTAGGGACCCCACTTAAGGGAGGTGGTCATCGCATTCTTCATCTTGACATTGTCAATTTGTAAATTGATGTGGATTGCACGTTTACTGAACTTCTCTCCGACCCTCCACCTCCCACAAATACCAAGACTAGAAATTGAGAAGGAGTGGCAGATCGAGGTTTGGAAAGATCATGGGAGGTGTCGATTTTGTGCGTGATTTTAATATACTAACACTTTGCACTTAGTGTTTAGAATCATAAATACACAAGTGATTGTCTAGTCCCTACAGAGTCAAGGATTCCTCTGGTATTTGTTCTGCTACAACAAATTTATGGCTTAAAATGAGACAAATACATGACCTCACACTTCTTACAGCCAAAATCCCAACCAGGTGCTAGACTAAAAGCAAACCATGAACAGAGCCTGTGTTCTTTGGAGGCTCCATCTAAGAAGATTACTCTCATCTCCTTCCCACATTAATTTTCTCCCTTCTTTCTTCTAGACAGGCTCTCCATAAGTAGTTTGGGTCATCCTTGATCTCATAATACATCTTGCTTAGTTTCCAGTGTGCCGGGATTACAGATGTGAGCCTCTACTCCCAGCCTTCCATTCTGTTTCTCATGCTCTTACATAGTCATCCTGGCTGGACTCATGCAGATAACCCAGGATACTCTCCTCATTTGATTATCCTTACCACAATCCCCTTACAAAGTCCACTCCAACGAGGAGAACAATGTACTTGCAGGTTCTGCAGGATAGGCTATGATGTCTTTGGGAGAACTTAGTCTCACCTACATCACTACGCCATCCTGAGCACCTTCTGTGTCAGTTCTCTTAATTTAAACGTTATTTGATTCTTTTTCAGTTAAACGAGAAAATGTGAGTGGAAGAAGCCAGTTAAACCAAGAATGAGTGATGAAGCATGCCTCTTTTTGTCTCCTTCTACATTGGTAGGGTAGGAGAAGTCAGCAAGAATACCACTGAAGAACAGGATGGGGTGGAATGTCATGAAATTAGATATTACCTTAAGCATTTCTGGGGGGACATTGTTTCTACATCTAGGGTAGCTTGCCTCACAATCCTCCTGCCTCAGCCCCATAAGAATGGGATTACAGAAGTGTGACTCCACTCACAGATAATAACTTAAGTCTTCGGTGTGTTTGGTTTTGTGTTTTTGAGACAGGGTTTCACTATGTAGCCCTGGCTTACCTGGAGCTCACTATGTAGACTAGATTGACCTTGAACTCAACAGAGATCCAAGTGCTTCTGTCTTTCAGGTGTTGGGATTAAAGGTGTGCACCACCACTCCTTTGCATCTTGGCAGTCAGGCTCCATGAGAACAGTAGCTTGGCTAGCCCTTAGCCAGGAGAGCCATATAGACCCACAACTATGTGGATATGACACTGCCACTAAGGGACAACTTCCCAGAGTAATTATTTTATTTTCCATTTTCTATTTTCCCTGTTAATTTTGAGACAAGATCTTACTCTGTAGCTCAGGCTGGTCTCAAACTTTTGGCAATCCCTCTGCCTCAGCTTCCCCAGTGTTGGCATTACAGACATGAGTCACTGTGCCTGGTCTGACTAATCTTAATGCATGTCACACTGTGTAGCTTATATAGAAATTCTTCTGCTGTCAGTGGAAGGTAGAACATCAACATTGCCTTGAGCCAGTACAGATAAACACCAATAAAAAGTAATTTATTTCTGCAGTTACTTACTGCTGAATCAGTAGGGAGCTCTTTTCAACCCAAGGCTTTCCATTTTCAAAGGGTAATGCTACAGTAGGTGGAGAATCCCCATGGCTATGACAAGACCGAGTTCTTTTGTTTGTTTGTTTGTTTATTTATTTATTTATTTTGCTGTGGAATCAGTACTGTTTAAGCCATTCTAGAAAGTTCTTTCTTGTCGACAACATCTCTAGGTGGCATTCTCATTATATTCAATCAGTTCAGTCCTCTGGTGTATAAGGTATGAAAATGTCCTGTATAAAGGCTTTTTTTTTCTTTCAAATGTGTAGTTTTGATTTTCTCATTAACTTCTCCTAACAACTTGCATTAGAAAAATTTTGTCAAATATTGAACGAAGTAGAATACCCATGCTGTTTGCTCCATCAATAGAATCACAGTCCACTCCACTACTGTTACTGATTTAAAAAAACATTCATTTTTATTTATGTATCTGAGTGTTTGACCTGTGTGTACATGGTACCCCTGGAAGCTGGAAAAGGTCCCCAGATCTCCTGGAACTTGAGGTACAGGTGTTTGGAACTGCCATGTGGTTGCTAGGAACTAAACCTGGGTCTTCTACAAGAACAGTAAGTGCGCTTAACCATTTAGCCATCTCTCCAGGCCCTGTAACTCATTCTTTAGGCAATTTCTCCTAGAGATAGTGAGCCGTACACGGGGCACCCAGACCTGCTGGATACTCTTGCTGCTGTGGCTGGGACAGCATCCTAGTCCGATGATTGTCAAATTCATTTGCTCCATCAAATACCTAACATTTTTTTTTTAATTTTTAAATTTAATTTAATTTTGTTTCTGCTGGGTGTTGAACCCAGTACCTCGATTATGCCGGAGAAGCGCTTCACCAGTGAATTACACTACCAGCCCTTTATGGTTCGTTATTAGTCACTGTATTAAAAAAAAAACAAAAACAAAAAAACAAACACCTAGAGGTTCCGTTGCCAGCTCTCATGTCAAAGTGGCTCGCACCTCCTCCAGCTTCAGTTAGCAGTGATGTCACGCTGCTTACCACCTCCTGCAGCTTCACTTCCAGGGGATCTGACACCCTCTTCTGGTCTCTGTGGACACCTGCACGCACATGGTGTACATAAATACACGCAAGTGCACACATACACATAAAATAGATAAGTCTAAACTATCAGTTTTTGTTATTATGTGCATACAAATGCATAAGCGACTGCAGCAATCATCACAGCTAAGACAGACAGCACTTCTATCCCTGAAAAGCTGTTTTCTCTGCATCTGCTGCAGTCAGCTCTCCATCATCCTGCAGCTTCAGGCACCCTTGCTCTGCTTCCTGTCATTGTGAGTTTCTTTGTCTTTTCTGGAATCCCAGGAGTGGGAACCATGCATTATGTACATGTTCATGTCTGAGTCTTAAAAATTGGCACAGTATTTTTGAGATTTATTCACGCTATTGCATATGTCAGTGGATTGTTTCTTTCCATTGATGAGTATTGTTTAATAGTATGACTAGATCACATTTGGAATCTGCTCACCCTCTGATGGATATTTTGAAGTATTTCTAGTTTAGGGCTCCTACGAGTGAAGCAACTGTGAATATTTGTTTCCATGACTATTCAGGGATGGTTTCATATCATTTTTTTTCATTCCTTTATTTATTGTTTGCAGTATTTGGAATTGCACATGGTAGGGAAGTGCTTACCACTGAACCACATCATCAGTCCCCAATCCTTTCACCTTTTAAAATACAATAAATAATAAGTAAATAATAAAATAAGATTTCTAGGTTACAGGTAAGCACACATTTAACTTCATAGTAAATCAACAAACTGTTTCCCCTGGGTACCATTTCACACCCCTATAAGCATCACATAAGTTCCACTACTTGCCAGCAGTTGGTATTAAGGTTTTTTTTGAGACAGTGTGTCATGTAGCTCAGGTTGGCCTCTTACTGAAGATGACCTTGAACATCTGAGTCTCCTGCTTATGTCTCTTCAGTGATAGAATTACAGATGTGGGCTACCATGCTGTGTTATGTAGTGCTGGGGATTGAACCCAGGGTTTTGTATAGGCTAAGCAAATACTCTACCAACGTAACTACGTCCTCATCCTTATCTTCCACCATTCTGGATATTAAATCCAGGGCCTCATGCATGCTAGACAAACGGTCTACAATTGAGCTTCACCCTTAGCCTCTTTGTAATTTGAAGTACTCAAATGGTAAGGCTGTAAGATACAATTGGATTTTTTTTTTTTTGGTTTTTCGAGACAGGGTTTCTCTGTGTAGCTTTGCGCCTTTCCTGGAACTCACTCTGTAGACCAGGCTGGCCTCGAACTCACAGAGATCTGCCTGGCTCTGTCTCCCTAGTGCTGGGATTAAAGGCGTGCACCACCACTGCCCAGCTCCCATTGGATTTTTAATTGTTATGTTTATGGACACACAAGTATTTAGTCTTGTAAACCACTAATAACCATTTTTAGCTTAGTTTTAATATTTTGTTACTGTGTTGAGTTGTGTGATTTGTTTGTGTTTTGTAGGTTTTTTTTAAGATATATGGAATTTAACTGTTTTTTTTCCAGTCTATAGCTTGACTTCTTATTTTCCTAACTTTGATTTTGATGATGTGTAATTTGCTATTTCTGTTCTTATTGTTATTGTAATCAAGTAACACATATTAAGTGACTTAAGGCTTACACATTTAAAATTTTGGCGGCCAAAAGACTAAGTGAGGCAGGTCAGGCAGCATTCTTCCCACAGGCTCCATTTCTTTGTGTTTTGTCACTGTTAGAAGGTGTCTGTGACCCTCCTCCCTTGGTGTCACATCGCTCTGATTTCTACTTCCCTGTCATTTGCCCTCTCTGACTTTGAGCCTCCTGCTGCCATCACACAAGGTCACTTGTGATTACAGTGGTACTCCCAGTGAAGTCAGAAGTCTTCCCATTTCAAAACCCCTGGCTTAATCAAGCTTCAAAATCCCCCTTGCAGCCTCCAGTAGTTCGTTCATGGGTTTGGGAGAGCAGGACACGGACACTTTAGGGGCCGTATTCATCTTACTGCTTCTAATCTCCCCCTCCCTCTCACCTTCTCCCTTTTCCTCCTCCTCTCTTTCTCTCTGTCTCTCCAGATGATAAAAATTTTCTTGTGGAATTGTATAAATCTAGCCATCATGCTTAGGGTGGATTTGTAATGTGTTTCAAATTAATTTTAGTGTTGAAGTAAGGGTCATAATTCATTTAATTATTTTATACTGTTTTTGTCAGTATCAATGCCGAAAAGCTCATCTTCCTCCTATTATTTACCTTGATGTTTTTGTTGAAAATCAATTAATCACTTATTGTGATTAATTCTATTCTCTATTCTGATTTTTTTCTGAATGCAAATGTGATTGGTTCAGCTCTTGGTTTAGAATCATGAGTTTGTAATCCCCTAATTTGTATTTTTAGATGTGACTTCCATGGTTCTTCATGATATGAGTCTTTCTTAAACTTCCACCCTGCACTTTTGACTGACTTTCCTGGTTTCCTGGCCAGTTTTTCTGAATGTCTAGCAATGCCTTGAGTGCACCATGTCCTTTGATCTCAGGTCTCTCCAGATGTTTCTACTTGGGCCTTGGACATCTGTTCCTTCACTTCATCTTACTTCTTTCTTCTATGAGCTTGCCGTCCGTCACTTCTTCCTTTGCTGGGGTTACCAGCATATGCATCACACTGCATTCAGGTTGTTGTTAGACATTTCTGCTTCTTCTCTTCATGAAGGCTCCTAGGGTTGGGGTGCCATAACTGGCCTACTTACATCACTTGGCATTTACCATATTTATTTGGTAACTTTCTGCCACACAGTACAGGAGTCTTTCTTGTCCATAGCAACTATACTTTATTGTGAAGAATAGAACTCATGAAGAAAGGGTGGCAAAGATCCCCCCTGTTTTGCATGTGTGTGTGGGTGCACGTTGAGGCCTGAAGTTGATATTGGGTGTCATCCTTGATTTCTTTCCCAATTTCTTTATTGAAGCAGAGTCTTTTGTTGAACACGGAGATTGCCACCAGTTCTGGCTGGCCTTGATAGCAGGCTTGTCCCAAGCATGTTGTCCCCGATTCCTGAGCACTGGGATTACAAGAAGTCACCATATCTTCTTGCGGAGCTTTTATGTGGGTTCTTGGGTCTGAGTTATGGTCTTCATACTTGTATGGTGAGAGTGAGAGCTTTATCCACAGAACCATTTCCCTGGCCCCCCCATTTAAGAGAAAATTTAGACAAAATGCCAATGCCAACAAGTATTTCCTCACAAAAGGATATTCTAAGTGAAGTAATGCATCAAAGTTTTAATAAATGAGCCTTAATATTTTGCATGGTGACCTTAACCAGTTTCTAGCAGTCCAGTTGATAAATTCCTTAGGATAACAAAGATCACTGGGCATGTTTTCAATTTGATAAGGGTAAAGAGGGACAGGGAGCCAATGTTTATTTCAGACGTTCTATGTACTTGGCAATAAACTGTAATCTTTATAACCATTATCTAATTAAATTCCTCAAAGAACCTGGACGGTGGCAGTATGCCAATGCCCAGAGAGGTATGACCACAGAGTCCATTGAGGCGCCTGTATTTAAATCTGGAGATATTCTCTTGTGTGAGCACTATCTACTTCCCTCGGCTAACCTCAGCTTGCTCTTGATCTTTGTAAGGAATCGATGATCATGAAGTGACTAGGGGCATCATTAAACATTAGTTGCTGTGTGTTATCTAATAGACTTTTCCCATTTAGTACAATTGCTCAATGTATTTTTAGACAGTTTGGTGCCCTGTTAGTATAGACCTTATGTTGGTGTGTTTGTGCTTTAGCATTGCTCTAAAATGGCCTCATTTGATGTTTTTCTTTCCACCATGTTCCCCAAAATAATCCATCTAAGGGGAACCAAGGGCAGGGGACAGGGTACTAGCTATGCTCATAATCCTGGGACAGAACTCTAGGGAAATGTGACTCTAATCTATTGGGGACCTCCTTTATTGTTCTCA
The DNA here is from genome assembly GCA_902168325.1 of Peromyscus nudipes. Taxonomy (NCBI): domain Eukaryota; kingdom Metazoa; phylum Chordata; class Mammalia; order Rodentia; family Cricetidae; genus Peromyscus; species Peromyscus nudipes. The sequence goes on from CABHPH010135356.1 coordinate 29,808, forward strand.
TAATTCTTTTCCTTCTCTTAAGTCCACAGGAGTTCAACAACCAAGTCAGGTATGTAGATATGCTTCTCAGGGAAGGGGTGCTGCTTACTGGCTTGCTCTCATGGTTTGCTTAGCCTGGTTTCATAAAGAACCCAGAACCACTTGCCCAGAGGTGTCCCCACCCACAATGAGCTGTGTCTCCCCCATAAATCATTAATTAAGAAAATTCTCTAAAGGCTTGGCTGAAATTCAGTCTTATGGAGGCATTTTATCAATTGAAGCTCCCTCCTCTCTGATGACTAGCTTGTGTCAAATTGACATAAAACTAGCCAGCATAAATGTCAAGATCAGGATGGATCTAATTTCTAAGAATTAGAGTGCTGGCTTGTGTGCATCCAAGTGGCTTGGAGGAGGCTAGGGAGCTGGCTTAGTGGCTATAGTGCCTGCCACATGAGCATTTGGACCTCAGTTCAATTCCTAGAACCCAAGTAAAGAGCCAAATGAGGTGGCATGTGTGTAATCCCAGGACTTGGGTGGAGGAGACAGGAACACCCTTGATGCTTGCTAGGCAGCTAGTCCACGTAGATTGGAGAGCCCTAGGTTCAGTGAGATACCCTGTCTCAAAAAATAAGATGGAGAATGAGTAAGGAAGATACTCAACATTGTTCTCTAGATTCTACATGTACATACATATGCACACATATACAAACATAAACCACAAAACATCTTGGAGGACTTGTTAAATAATAGATCATCTGTTTCATCAGGGTAGTATTCAAAAACTTATATTTTTAAGTTTTTATTACATTTATTATGTATTTATTTATTTATGTATGTATGTATTTATTTATTATGTGTGGCTGGTGGTGGGGAGTGCATACAGAGGACAATTTTCAGGAGTCATTTCTCCCCTTCCACTATATGGGTCCTAGGGCTCAAACTCAGCTTATCAGGCTTAGCAGAAACCCTTTTTCCCACTGAGCCAGCTCGATAGTCAAGAACTCAGGTTTCTAAGAAATTTCCATATGCAGTTTGTACTGCTGGTCAGGGGCATTTGGATTGGGAACTAATAGTTAGGAGAACAGCCTGTCAAAAACTGTTACATCAGTGTGTTTTAGTGTGTAATATGATGGCTACTTGCTAAGAATCAATAATGGAGAGTGTTAAAAATGCTGGTTTGTCAAGCGCCATTCCCAGAGGTGCAGGTTGGCAGCTTTGGAGAAGAATCCACAGATATATTTTGTAACAAGTTCTGCAGAGGAGACTTCCACCGCTGTGGTCTTTTGAACCATTTTGCTAAATCATGTGAACTTCTTTTCAGCTGTCACCTACCTCTGTGTGCCCTGTGCAATTAGCAGGCTGATGCAGAGACATGTGGCCCTTCACTGGGACCATGATTGGCACGTAATTAAACATTGGCATTTTCAGAGGTTGATAGGGAAGCACTCGGGTCCCATGTGTGCCTCATTTTATTGAGTGACCTTGAGTAAAGGTGTTTACCCACCAATGCTTCCATTTCTTGATGTGACGGTGAAATAAAGAGGTGAGCATATGTAATAATCACTTAATGTCTCATCCTTAGTAAACCCACTATGAACATGGCTCTTCCAGAGTTCTCTCACACTCTCTGCTCCTAGTAGTGTGAGTGTATTCGCCACTTTTCTGTTGCCGTGATAAAACACGAAGACTGGGGCCACTACTAGAAGGAAGAACTGATTTGTGCTTATGGTTCCAGAGGGACAAGAATTCATAATGGCAGGGAAGTGGCAGGCATGGCAACAGAAACAGCACAGGGAGGCTCACCTCTTGAACTATCTCAGGAAGCAGAGTGTAAACTGGGAAGGAGGAGTGGCTTTGAAACGCAAAAGTCCGCCCCCAGTGACGGACTTCCTCAAGCAAAGTCTCATCTCCTAGATCTCCCTGTACCAGTGCCACCTACTGGGGACCAAATCGTCAAGTATATGAACCTATGGAGACATTCTCATTCAAACCACCACAGTGAGATGCTGCCAGCTCACCCACAAATACACATCTTGCTGCAGGTATTCATTGTGCTGATATACCTAAATTAAGGGAAGGGACCGATTCAAAGAAACAAGTAGAAAAAGATGGGGAAAAAAAGGACTTTGGTGCTTAAAAAGCAAGTAGAGAAGACCCGTGCTGGTGAGATGTCAGTAGATGATCTCTCTGCTTTACAGCTCATCTTCTGCCTCTGTGGTTACATATAATCTTGCCCTTACTAAAAATGCCATGCTTCCTTCTGCAGCCCCATGAGAGTGTATCTACAAAGACACACATGCAGTCATGATATAATAACTAGTGTGCTTTAGAGGTGGAGACTTACAGATTTCACAGCAGTGATAGTCAGGGCAAACAAGGAAAATGCTTTTAACCTAAAAACAGACTGTGAAGTCCAACAAAAATTCAGGCACATTCTAAAGGAGAACTCCAAACCTGGCGCTGCTTAGTCAATTCATTTTATTTTTCTGCATCTGCCTGGCCATGCACATGTGATAGGATAATATTTTTCCTCCAGTCCTTGAAGCACAAGGCCAAGTAGACCGACTGTGGACAAGTGAGTGAGTGAATGTTTGGCCTCATCTGTTAAAGTGGGCTTTCTCCAATGATCTAAATAGCTTTTTTCAAATTTTATTCTCTCTCTCTCTCTCTCTCTCTCTCTCTCTCTCTCTCTCTCTCTCTCTCTCTCTCTCTCTCTCTCCTTCTCCCTTTTTTAAAAATGTACTTGGAATTTAAATGACAAGATATCCTGCTACCTTTGGCCTCTCAGGAAAGACTCAATGCTTGTCTGTACCCATTTTACTGAAGTTACTGTAGTTAATACGGTTTCACGCTGAGCTCTGAACTGTTACATTTTTAAGTAATAATGAGACAGTGGAACTAAAATTCCAAACAATAACAGCAAAGCAAAGGAAACAAGCAACCTTCTCTGGTTTATTTCTAAATTTTAGTGCTTCTCAAGGAAGCATAGGCTGAGAGCAGTTAAATTACACGCTGGTGCCACAGACTCCACGATCACGTGTAGTTTCTGTCCCGAAGCTGTCTCTTGCAGCAAGCTGCGTTGTTCTCTGTATGAGCTCTTGTCTCCTAGATTATGACCTTTCTTCTCCTTACGTTTCAAGAACAGTGCCTTATAAATTAAAACTTAAAAACTTTCCAAACATTGAAAAAAAGCCCCCAAGACACCAGGGAGAAGGGTGACATGAATCTGCGCATCTCCATCTTGCAGATTCACGACCTGTCAACATTTGGCCAAATTTTTGTCCCTGTAATCCTTTTCCTCATCATTTCTCCCCCCACTTCCTCACTCCCTTTCCCTTTTGTGTTTCAATGTAAATTCTGGTGTTTTGAGTTAGAATATTAGATGGGCTGCCCTTAAGAGATACTATGTTCTGAACACAGTCCCAAAGACTCTGCTGATGTCCCTCATGTTAATCAGCTGCCAGGAGACTGGCTCTGGATCTTTCAGTTCTGAGGGACAAGAACTTGGGACATTCCTGTATTTTTCAAGTAGTCTAGGACACCAAGGTTTTTGAATAACTTACTGTGCAGGTGATGACATTGTGGTGTGTGCGTGTGTGTGCGCGCACGTGTGTGTGTGCGCGCGCGCGCGCGCTCGCGCGTGCGTGCGTGAGTGTGAGTGTGCGTGTGTGTGTGTGTGTGTGTGTATGTGTGTGTGTGTGTGTGTATTTAGTAACCCCCCTCTAGTTCCTGAGAAAGAAATCTTGAAATTAAGCCTTCACCAATCCACAAAATGATGGGGTTTGAGAAGTTCAAGATAGCTGAACACATGGTGGTACCTGAAGGGTGGCATGCCCAGGGAGGGGAGAGAAGCTCCAAGTATCTTGTCCCATTCATCTCTCCTATCTGGATGTCAGTCTTTATTCTCTGCTGCCATATCCTGTATCAATACAATAAACCAACAAACATGTTTTCCTGAGTTCTGTGAATCCTTGATTGTTAGTTGTTGAGACAGAAGTATGGGTGACACAGTGCTGTTTGCAATCGTTATGTTCACTGAGGTAAGTCATGTGGTACTAAGCCTTCATCCTTGGCTCCAACTCTAGGAATAGAATGGAGTTACATATAGAATGCCAGATGCATCAATTGGAGGATTGTTTGGTATGTGTGGAAAAGCCCCTATACATGGGGTATCAGAAAGAGCATGTACTTAATGGGAACATACGTGGGATACATGTGTATCTTCATGGGGATGTTGTTCTGTATGCTGTGAATATGTGTTGCTCTGCTTGGTTGATAAATAAAGCTGTTTGGCCAACGGTGAGGCAGAATAAGGTTAGGCAGAACATTCTAACTAGAGAGAAAGAGAGAAGAAATGAGAGAGAGGAGATGCTGCCAGCTGCTGCCATGAGAAGCAAAATGTAAAAGTACTGGTAAGCCACAAGCCACGTGGCAAAGTATAAATTTATAGAAATGAGTTAATTTAAGATGTAAGAGCTAGCTAGCAAGAAACCTGAGCCATTAGGCCATATAGTTTGTAATTAATAGAAGCCTCTGTGAGTTCATTTGGGTCTGAGCAGCTGCGGGACCATGGGTCTGTGGAAAACTTCAGCTATAGTATCTTGTCACTCCAACACAGTTATAGTAGTTGGAGCACCAACCCTTTTCCATGGTTTTAATTCAAGTGCCAGTATTATTATTTATATGACAACCCCAAAATTCTTTTTTTTTAATTTCTCAAATGAGATGGAGAGTTCCAATCTATGCAAATTTCTACTATTTCAAAAACAGCCCTTGGGAGGAGCTGAAAATCCAATTCAAGAGACAGGACAAGAACCCATACTAGGCAATGATAGTGTAGCCTACTATTGTCCCCAAACTGCATAATTTCACTCACAAAGTAAGAATATTTTCTCTCAGTTATACCTATGTGGTGGCATAGAAAAAGGAACAAAGAGAATTCTTCCCTGAAAGTAAGGGTAAAAATATAGCCGAGGAAACCCCGGTTCCTTTTAATATCTGTATTGTTTGAATCTTTTACAAGAAAGCCCTGAACCTCCGAGGCAAAGTGGGGCTGAGAGCTGCTGCATGTCAGATTCAAGATCCATTAGGCATCAGTGTCAAAAGACTGGACTCAGAATCCTGTGCAATGTATTACGCCTGGCGCTTGTTTTTACCCATCTGTGTGTGCTTTGCATATTTTCCGATTGTCATCAGACTGCAGCAAGATGACCATATGGACGGTGGTTCTCAACACTTTTCTCTCATTCCACGCTCTGCACACGAGGTCACCGTAATTTATGCTTGCATTATTACTTTCTTGGGTCCCCTTTCAGGTTTCTGACAAAGTGTTGATGCCAGGAAGATTAAAAAGAAAGCTGAAGTTCAAGTAGAACTGACCTACAATCTTCGCACAAAGATCAGCATGAGTCTTAGGTTTGTGTTTTTCTTCCTAAGATCTATTTTCAGAATTAAAATAAATAAATAAATTCAATGGATTCATCCTGACCATATATCATTTGTAACTGGGCTTTAGGGCTACTGATTCAACTTCCACAATTTTCAGATAGTCTTATCGTGTTTCTTTTATCTTTTCCTGCTTGGTTTTTATAGTTAAAAAGTAATAAAAATAAAAATACACATAAATTCATTTAAAAAGGATTTACTTGCAAAAAAAAAAAGGCATTCGAAAGACAAATATTGGCTTAGGACTCCCTGATTTCCAAAAGTCTTTTCTCCTAGAATGCTTATACATAGATGAGGTTAAACATACTTAAGATCTTTTTTATAGATTAAAAATAAATAAATTTATAGGTAAATAAGAAGTAGTGGGGCAGAGAAGAGAATGCAGAGCAAGAAAGTAATGAAAAAAGTTGTAAAATTGTTAGGTCCATAGAAAAATAACAAATTTATAATAAGTTTGGGAAAATGGGAAACAAAATGAAAATCTTTATGGTTTGTAAAATATTGGGTATCTTTTCCCTTGCAATAAGAGCTTTCTTTTTGCATAGAGAGAGGAATGTTTCTGTGATTTGTGAAAACAGGAGTGTTATAGGGCTCCATTTCAGCAAGTCATGGACACCAAACAAGCCCTGAATGATTAGACAGTGCCACAGTGTGACTCACAGCAAGTCCCTGTTTTATTATTCTGCATACACACTCAGGAGTCTCAACATTATCGCTGTGTATAAAGAAGTTATCTGTACATTTGTATGCCGAGCTGCATGCATTCTTAATGCCTTTCCATGATCCTGGTGTAGGACTGTATTTAGCTCTTTCTTTTGTTTTTATCCCAGAAGAAAATTAAACCATCCATAAGGATCTTGACAGTTAAGGCTTCCCCTTTCTCTCTATCTATTGAGAGTGCTAGCTGGGCTCTTGGAAATGCATGATCCTTGCTTGTTTTCTGTAACATATCTGCTTTGCCCAGACGGCTGCACATGTGTGAGCCACACAGGAAACTCCAGGCTGGGGATCATGGGAAAACAGAACTAGACAGCCAGGAATTTGAATTTTTAGTTGATTATGTAGACTGGGAATTTGGCCATGGTGTCAGGTCAGAGACAAGGTAGTACTGTGTTTGTACCATAGGCTCTGTAAAATCTCCCTCTCTTTCCTGAATGGAAGTATCTTTATTGTTATTTTCTTCCAAGTGTAGAAATAATATATGTTGTTTAGGAAAAAAATAATTATATATAAAGTAGAAAGTGAAAATTTCTCCTTGCCCAAAGTGTCATCACCTCTCAGATATAACCCACGTTGAAATTTTTCGCTGTCCAAATCTTCTGCATAAAACTCAACAAACACACTTTTACCTTTCTGAAACAAAGCTATGTGACATTTTTGATTCCCTAAGATTACATTTCACCTCTTCACTATGTTTTGAATATGTTTGGGGGTTATTAATACAACCAAACAGCTTTGCTTTCAAACTATAGGATCATGGGGAAATAAAGCCATCCTTTATTGGTTGGCGCAGCCTGTGTTCTACAGAGCGCTCTAAGGAATATCTGCTCCTGTACATGTTTCTACGTCCCGCCTTTCATAGCCTATGACAAACTCCTCTATGGTCTGCATCAGTTATTTTCTTGTGGCTGTGCTAAAATCCCTGACAGAAACAGTTTAAGGAATTTTTTTTTTGTTGGTTCACAGTTTGAGGGTGGAGTCTTCCATGGCGGAGGAAGATGTGTGGCGACAGAGTTGTGAGGCAGCTGGTCACATTGCATTTGCATTCAGGAGGCAGAGAGGGATGGATGCTGGTGCACAGGCAGCTTGTCTCTTTTATTCATTCCAGGACTCAAGAGAATAGTGGTGCCAAAATTTATCTAGGGTGGGTCTTGCAACCTCAATTAACCTGATCTAGGTAATTCCCCACAGACACGCCCAGAAGCTTGTCTCTTCTGCGATTTAAGAATCTGAGTTGACAACCTTAAGCATCACAAATGCGTGATTACTGAGTCAAGGTGTATTTGTGATTTGTGTTGTAGTTGATCTTGCTACACATGTACACATTTGCCACCATCGGATGCTATTAGTTTTTAAACGTTTCTCTAATTGCCAGTGACTGCTATAATTTGCACAGGGAGGACTTTTTCTGAACTGAGATCTAGCTGGATGGTCTGCAGGAGACGGCTGTGTGGTTTGCTTGGTGATCCTGCCCTGCTTTCTGCTCCAAGCACCCCCTGATCACCAGAGTTAGCTGCTAGGCATTGGTGGTCTTTTGCTGAAGACTGACTCTTCTACTACACTATTCACTGTATTTACACAGACACACATACATGCATGCACTCCACACTATATAAATATATACAATTTTTTATACCATTAAACAGAAATCTCATGTAAGATTTCACTACAAACACACCACATCACATTACAGGGTGTCATTGTGAAGCAATTCTAAATGAGATCTCTGTTACGGCCACTCATTCAGTGGTCCATCACTTCAAAAGCCGCTGATAGTTGTGGCCTTTCTTGGGGGCTACCTCTTTCCAGCTCTCTGGAGTCTCCCTCCTGGTGTTGCTGCAACACAAAGCTATTATCTCTGTTTGGACGTATGACACTCTCATAGCTCAAAGTCTGTATGTAAAATGGTGAGCATGGAGGTTTGGGGGTACAAAATACAAATATAGTTTAAGTCAGTATTTTCTCTAATCCAATAGATATGTATTATTTCTTATTAAATTTATCACAGGGGTTTTGAAAATTAAAAACAAGGAAATACAGTATATTATGCATGTATACAGTTAAAAGTTGCAGTAATATATTTTAATTGAACATATAGTCAATGCAAATCCACATGCAAAATGCCCTGGCACAGGATCATATCACATGCTCCACCTTACTTTACAGGACATCAGTTTGGAGCAATCTAATGTAGATTCAATTTTGTCTGTTTTCTTTTTTTTTTGTAAAAAAAAAATCTCTGATTTACTCTAAGCCCAATGTTCTTTTCTTAATGCATAGTTTTATTGATTTTTTTCTTATGTCATCAACATTGCTCAAAACAGAATTACTAAAATATGCTGACCTTGTTTTTTATTTGCTCCAAGTTCCTTAGAAATAAGATTTACTTGGTATGTATCCATCAAATCAACTATTTAATTAAAATACAAAGTTAGGACTGGAGAATGTAAATAATAGAGTTTGCAAGGAATTAGAAAATGACCACAGCTTTCTCCTTCAGCCTTCAGTGTCTGAGCCAGAATCTCACCCGCTTGAGTGGGAGGGTTGCAGCAGAATGGACTGAACCAGACATTCTTGAGATTTGTCCTTTGTGTGCATGACTGCAGAATAATTCACCTTTTCGAAAGCCTTGATAATTTTGTCTATCAAGTAGGTTTAGTAATGACACTATGAGCTATCAGAAATAAATGATATATGTGTACCCAGATAATCTCATCTGTGTGTGTATAAATAAGATTTTCTATGGATAGAAAAGGCTTTTGCCAAGCTCTAGTCCACGTACACTAGTCATTTCAATCAGCTCAAGTCTATCGACTTCTATATTGAATGTCTGTCATTGAGGTTGTGTTTTAATCCAAATTGACCACTTGGGCATCTATTAACCTTTCAGCATTTCTTTGTGGTGAAGGTACAATCTCCAGTCTTTCCCCATTCAGTCTTGCAAGTTCACATTTTCTGCGCTAGCATTCTAATATGAAGGAACTTGATATTTTCTTTCCCCTGCATTGAAAAGTGGCCCCGACTCTTGCTAGCATTTATTACATGGTGCTCTTGAACATCTTTTCATCCTTCTTCCTTTTCAATACTGTGTGAAGGAGATGAAACTCCAAGAATGTACGTGTACGCAGAGTAACAGCTATGGGAAATTTACCCTTATGTGAGTGTAAATGCCCTTGACAGGAGAGCTCACTTTGAATCCTCACTAGAGTGACCGTTTGCTCAATGGGGTGAATGGAGATTGATAGACAACCTTTTGGAATCAGAGACAAGGGATAGGGGTAGGATGCATAAACATGAATCAAAATTTGGACTTTGGTTTTTAGAGCAATAATTCTACAATTTAAAAATAAAAATAGCCTGAGCACCCATGTGCATGAGTACACACACACACACACACACACACACACACACACACACACACACGGCAATTAGACTCATCCCCCAAACATCTTACTGTCCTCTTTGAAAAGCTAAGAGTAGTTCATGCCTTCCATTCAAATGTAGATAACATACATTTAATTATGTTTTATATTACACCCCCCCCACACACCCACACCACACTTTTTTTTAGAAAGGTCCCACATAGTCCAGCCTTGTCTTGAATTGACTGGGTAACTCAGGATGATCTCGAACTGACCTCCTTGGCATTCCTTAGCTTTTGGACTTTTCTTTACATCATTCTGACTTCAGTTCCTATCATAACATCTTTCACTTACATTGGCCTCCTGATTCTCTTCTAAAAGAACCCTGCAATTGCATTGGAAACATTTGGGTAATCATCTTCCACCTTGAGAGTTGTGACAATCACATCTTCTGGTTTAGGGAGTTAGGTTGTGGACATCTCTAGGGACCCAGAATTCTGTCTTCCACAGATTTTTAATGTTTATTGTTACCATTTGCCCACATATGTGGTGTGTGTATGTAATATAAAACATAATTAAGTGTATGTTATTTACATTTGAATGGAAGGCATGAACTACACTTAGCTTTTCAAAGAGGACAGTAAGATGTTTGGGGGATGATTGAGTCTGATTACCTTGAAAAGTAAGTGAATTATTCACTACATGAGTACAATACATATTTGCATAAATAAAGTACTTCCCAAATGAGCCTAGTCATTTACCTCTGCACATATTAAACAAAAGCATTGAATTTACATTTTCTAAGCACATGATTTCTTCACCCTGTGCAAGGTGTAAAGCACCCTGAAAGTTATTATATATAACATATCTGAATAATTCAACAATAAATATAATTTTTCAGAAAATCATTCTTCCACAGCTGATTTTAATTAATTGTATCATCACTTGTACCAGAGGCTTCTTTCTCCTTCTCTAAAGTGGGACTTGCCTTTTGGCCGGACCAAATGTAAATTTAAAAGAGAAAGTGTTTTTCTTAGCATGAACAATGTACCCTTAATGAACTGCTGTCAAATTCTAAGGATCAGCTTGTAATTTTCCATGCTCTGGGACCCCCTGGGGGCCAAACACCTCACTGTTTGAAGGTGAGCATTGGGCCCCACCAAATACTATGGTTCAGATATCTTCAGAGTAATTTAATACACTCTGGAATTGTTTCCTTTACTTCCACTACAAAGTGTTCCACATCCTTGCCTCAGTATCCTGGAACTTTTGTCTTTTTCACGTCTTGGCCTCTAGATTTCTGATTACATTGTTCTCCCAGCCTCAAAGTACTATTTAAAAAAATATTTACGTTTTGAGAATTTCATACACATACACAATGAAATTATTCCCTATTCTCCTCCCATTCCTCCCAGATCTTCTCCAACATGTCCCCTTTCCAATTTCATGTCCTTTTCCTTAGTTTTTCAATCATCCACTAAGTTCAGTTAGCCAAAGCACTTATGTAGACAAGTTTCTGTCCTGCCCAGTCCCACAGCCGTTCAGTCCCAATTAAACACATAGAGGCTTATATTAACTATAAGCTGTTTGGCCTGTTTCTAGGGCTTATAACTAACTAGCTCTTATGCTTAAATTAACCTATGATTCTTGTCTATGTTTAGCCATGTGGCTTGGTACCTTTTTTCAGTTCAGCATTCTCATCTTACTTCCTCTGCGTCTGGCTGGTGACCCCATCTCTACCATCCTTCTTCCCAGCCTTCTCCTCTTCTGGTCATCCCACCCACATACTTATTTTCCTGTAACTCTCCCTTTGCATTGCTTGGCTTGTGTTTGTGTTTTGACAATCTCCTATAGTCTAAGGTGCACTCTGTTCACTCTCACTTGCCATTCTATCCCACCCCCCTCCCACCCCTTCCCCACATTCATGTCTTTGGTTTGTCGACCTATTGATTTTAGCTAGAGCATCTGTGTGACTATAGGTTTGGAACAAGTCATTGGAGGCTGGCAAGAAATAGCCACCGGCACATGTACAATTATAATCTGGTCCTTAGCAGGTGACTAGTCGCCCATTAGGGGTACATTGCACAGTAGAAGAAAAATACTTTCTTTTTTAATTGAGTACACTACTGAAGATGATGATTGTCCCTTCTCCAGAACTATCTGTGTCCAGTAGATCAGCAGGGCAGATTGGGCTTCATAAGCCTTGGGAATCCAAGACTGGATGTTGCATCTCTTTTTTTTAAATTTCTATTAAGGTTTATTATAATACACTATAAACTCATAATTACATACCAATATAAATATATACCCATAAATGATTATATGTATTTATCAAAATATAACGGATGTACAAATATATCTATAATATTGGATATTGCATTTCTATGGCTTCTTCTGTTGTGAAGCCGGCTTCCTAGCTGAACTTTGCCCTCCCAGTGCAAATCTGTTCTTGATTCGCCTTGGAGACTTAACACAAAGCCTAGGATCCTGCACATAGTAAATGTCTAGAAAATCATTACGTTGCTATGGTTTTTTCTTCTGATCCTTTTGATGGTCTAACTTTATCCATGAAGGCTCTGACTAAATTGATGAAACAGTTTTGGCTACTTTGTTTTTTGTTATTTCCTTCTTTCTTTTAAATTTCTTGTTGGCTTTTAAATATGTTCAAACATTTCCTCCTTTCTGGTTAGAGCGTAAGTTCCATTAGTAGTTCTTGCCACCCATTCTCCAGGGAGCCTTCATGGGTTCCCTCCCATTTATACCTTGCCAGCATGGCCTAAGGGTCAGTTTTATCCTTCACTCAGATCTGTCATCGGGACTTACTGTTTGCTTTGGAAGGCAGAGCTTATTATCAGTGGTTGTGGGTGAAGGACAAAAGGTTCTTGAAAATCTCCTTGGTGACCATTTCCCTTCTTCCTTCTCATTGGACTGTACTTGGAGGCTCTTCTTTTTTCCCCGGTGTTATACCTTGTTATTCTTGTACTCTCACTAAGTTGTGAGGATTTTGAAAACAAAAGTGTATGTGTGTGTGTGTGTGTGTGTGTGTGTGTGTGTGTGTGTATGGACATATTTCTGCAGCATACCAGCAGAGCCCGAGTCTCAGCACACAGTAGTGACTCAAAGATATTTTCATTTAACACAGTCCTTTCCACCCCAGATTCACGTTTGCCTTGTGATTCAGGACAGTTCCTACTGTGCAAAGAGCTGCTGCTTTTGATGAGCGAAACTGTCATCAGGATTCACCATCAGCCCAGAGCCTTGCTCAAAATGAGAGATTTTGTTCATGACTTAAAGCACATGCTCCTAAATTACAAGATTACAAGCAACTAACTGCTTCTGTTTAATTGAGATAGTGTGTAATTTATCACATATCATTAGGAATCACTATAGTTTAGCTGCATAAATTGAGCAAGTTAATCTCCATATGTCTAGGTTTATTTGAAAAAAAAAACTGACTATATCTCTCTATCTATCTATCTATCTATCTATCTATCTATCTATCTCTCTATCTATCTATCATCTATCTATCTCTCTCTCTATCTATCTATCTATCTATCTATCTATCTATCTATCTATCTGTCTGTCTGTCTGTCTGTCTGTCTGTCTGTCTGTCTGTCTATCTCTCTATCTATCTATCTATCTATCTATCTATCTATCTATCTATCTATCTATCTATCTATCTATCTATCTATCTATCTCTATCGTGTTTTGCCTGTGTATGTGTCTGTACACTACCAGAAGAGGGCATTGTATCTCCTGGAGTTAGAAATAGTTGTGAGATGCCACGTGGGTGTGGAAATGGAACCTGATTCTTCTGGAAGAGAAGCCAGTGCTCTTAACCACTGAGCCATCTCTCCAGGTCCTGCATCTAGGTTTTCACAAATTTGGTATCAAAGGTGGGTGCCGTGAATAAGTTCACAGTCTTTTTTTCTTTTTCTTTTGGTAATTCCTGAGAGTTTTTGGCTCTAACTATTTCTTTCCTCCATCCACCATAGATTTGGTCTAAAATTCTGCTGTTCACAGCTTTCCAGAATGTTCTTCCTATGAAGTGAAAAAGAAATGAGACTTTATGTGTGATGAGTTCACTTGGTGGACTTAACACTCTGTCCTTTCCATTATTTAATTGCAAGGATGGGAAAACCTGGGGAAATAGAAGTGACAGAATTTCACTGAGAAGGATAGAACAATTATTTTGCAGCAAATTGACTTTTAAAAAGCAAATAGGTTAACTGTCCTCCAGGAAGTAAATGAATACACTTCTTTGGTTTTACCAAGACTTCAGGATCGACAAAGGTGTTGTGACTGACAGATAGTGTCACAGACCAACACAGAGAGAATTGAATTTGGATGCTTAAGAAGACTGTCAGTTCGGTTCAGGGGGCCCCTGTTCACAGTGACATTCCTTGAGGCTCTGCTCGAAACAAATGAAGGTCAAAGTCCTTAATGAAGCTGTCCCTGCAGGTGTGAGGTTTGTGGGTTTCACTTCCAGTTATGTCTGTCAGAGATCAGTGGCATCCAACAGAGCAGGCACTGTCTATAGCCCCTGGGAAACAGTCGGAGGAAGCCCACATGGGAAAGGAAGAGGCGCCCAAAGCTGTCTTAATTACACTCTGCTTTCAGAGTTTCCCTTCACACTTCTCACCTTTATCTACTAGAACTATTTTGGCATCAATTTGCCCCAAGGTACTGGTTTCTACTTTCAGTTTCTATATCTAGTTGAAAGATACAGATGGCAGGCAGGAAATGGTTTTACGGGTTTGGACTCTTGCCAGGCTTCGCGGATACTGTCCATAAAAGCCTGGTTACAGCCCAGTTCCCATGTCCATGGCCTGTCGGTGCAACACACGTTTCACCCAAGGCAAGTTAGAGGCCTGCGTGCGTTGTTGTGAAATGTTCGTCCAAGTTCTACTCTCGCATTGAAAAGAGAAGAAAAGGAAACTACCCGCGGGCATTTGGGTACAGTCATATTCTGAAATATGATACTGATAATACCTGAGGTCTTCATAATGTTGTCTCATGCACTTGGGATTGGGTGGAGAGGAACAGAGGTGATCCCATCACAGAATAGGTTTCATTCTGTGGAACAAGAACACAGTGCAGAGCTGTCCATGCAGGTTAAGGAGAGGCATGCAGTACATATCCATGCAATAAGTCCAGAGACTGGCCACTGACTTAAGACAAGGACTGCATATTGACTGCCTGTGTACTTCTAAGCTTTCCCAACTTCATTTTGGTATTGGCCCCAAATCCTCATGCACATCTGACTTTTTCGTTTTGCATGGGATTAATTGGAGACACTGTGGAAAAGCTTGAACTACTACAATGCTGCTGCTCTTCAGTGCAATGAGAGCGCTGGATTAAGCATCCACAAATGGAATTTTCTTGCTTTGCTGCTGTGGTCTCTGCTGGAGCAATGCCAGGTCTCTCCAGGCCTGATTCTGTCACCTGACAGATGAGAATGAGAGACTGTCTTACCTCTAAGATCTCTTCCAGCTCTGTAATTTCCTAAAATGCAAAACATGTTCTGTGGTGTGGCATGCTGGGGGAAAAGTGTATGGAGTCTCCTGGTTGGATCTCTCTCCCCTGAAGATTTTATTTTTTAACTTTAAAACCATGGTAATAATTTAAATAGTCTTAGTCAAACATTATATATTTGTGATAGAAAATGTATAAAACATAGATAAGCAAAAAATAATAAAAGCTATGCATAATTTTATCATTTTGGGCAACTACTCAACATCTAGAGATATACATAATGCATATATATGTATATATGGGTGTATGTATGACTCCCTTTACAAAAATACACACACACACACACACACACACACACATACACACGCACCCTTTCACACTAATGAGTGTTCACACAAATACTTAGTTCAAGTGACATCTTGAAGTTATAAGGTTATGAAAGTTAAGTGTCTATGTTAAGAAGGTACATGATTAAGAAAACTCAAGTACCAAATGTTCAGGATGTTTAGAGAAAGATCCAGAACAGGCCTTCTTTGATTTTTCTTCTGAGTTATGTGTCTTTCCTTCAGAGTTTGCCTCAAATGGATCTTGATTAGCCTACCTGTTTACTTTTCTATTTTTTCTCAAATTTATTAGTTCCGTTGTTTTCCCTCCTATGAAAGGTTCTGTCTCTCTCTGTGTTTATATTTGGTCTTGGACTTCTTTAGAAGGAATTGCTGTTTGTTCAGAATTAAATACTTATGAGCAAACAAATCTTTGTTTAGAAGTTGATGCTTTGCACAGCAGCAATTCAATTCCTTACCAGGCTAACAGATTCTCTGTCTCTGTTTTCTACTTAAAAAGAGATATAAACAATGCAAAATGGATCAGGACAATTGCTATAATAACATGAATAACATCCTAAAAGACAATAACCCCCAAAGCTCCTTGTAGGGAAGGATGGAAGAGAAAGCAAAATGGGAAAGAATGAGCTGTTTTGACCTGCTTTAAAATTAGATGTAGAAGTACTGGCTTCCTCTGTATCCTTTCTCAGAAACCTACTTAAAGTTGTGACTATTGTTCACAATTTGAAATTCATTCCTTTATATAAACCCATCATAAACATCTGTATCATGTAAAAAATGTATATAGATCATATTTTAATAGTCAAATATTGTTACATTAAGTACATGTAACTACCTTTAAGTCTTTTTT
>CABHPH010135358.1:0-36037 GCA_902168325.1 Peromyscus nudipes
CTCTCACCCGCCCGGGCCCGCCCCGCGTGCGCCGGAGCCTCCCTGATTCTGATTGGTCGAGCCCTGTCGTCAGGGGCTATGATTGGCTCCGTGCCATCCCACCCCGCCCCTTCACCTGGAGCCCGCAGGTTCGGTCAGCTGACGCCCGCGTCTCCACCACACCTACGGTCTTAAGTTTGTGGGGACCTTCCCGCCAGGACCCGACCGCCTCTGCTCTCAAGGGATCGCGGACTCCTCGAGTGGCCACGGGGAGGGCGAAGGTGGCAGTTTTGTAGGACCGAGGAGACCGTGAGATGTCCCAGCTTGCCCGTCCGGGGCGCGGCGGAGCGCGGGCCCCACCCGGGGAGGTTCCGCTCAGCCACGATTCCTCACTTCCTTTCCGTTCCGGGCGGTGGACCGAAGAGCCTAGTAGGTTGTTTAGCAGAGAGGCCGGTAAATAAGGTATTTGGTGACAGCCTTGGCATGAAAAAGGACCCTGGGGACGCCAGCCTGCTAGGGAAAGATTGGGGTAGAGCCCAGAGAAGACGGGTGCATACCGCAAGCGGGGTAAGCTGGAGCTTAAAACTTGCCTTATGTCTGAAGAACAGCTGAGCCATGACTGGGCAAGATCTGTAGCCCATTATCATGCCTATGCTGACGTCGTACAGGAAACAGGGAGACAGGGTCTCCCTCATTTTTAAGTGACTGAGACCGTAAGGCCAAATATTTTTGCTTTTATTCACAGTAACCACAATTTGTAATCATATTTGGTTTCTAAAATAGCTCGATCCAGGAAGTAAGTATCCTTTATAACAGGCATGTCCTAGCCAGGACCCTAGGATCATTCTTCCATACTAAGGTGTAAGAACGGTTGTTTTAGAACCTCTTCTTAGTTTGGTTCTGCATTAATCTCCCAGTGCTGTTACCTTCACCGAACTGCTTAAAATCTAGTTCCCGAACCTACAATTCCGAGAACCCTATCTGGAACCTTGGTATGGAAATGGCTTTTCTTGGACAACCCAAGATGACTCACAATGTAGCAATGAGCTGTGACCAAGCTGAAGATCTGTCCCATCTCTTTCCTCTAGACTTTAACAAACCACATGAGCTTTTTTTAAAAAATCAAATTTTGTTTTGTTTTGTTTTTGTTTTTCGAGACAGGGTTTCTCTGTGTAGCTTTGCGCCTTTCCTGGAGCTCACTTGGTAGCCCAGGCTGGCCTCGAACTCACAGAGATCCGCCTGCCTCTGCCTCCCGAGTGCTGGGATTAAAGGCGTGCGCCACCACCGCCCGGCAAAATCAAATATTTTTATGTGTGCTCTGCCTGCATGTATGTCTGAGCACCATGAGCGTGCCTGGTGCCCACAAAGGCCAGAAGAGGGCGTCAGACCCCCTGGAACTGGAGTTCCAGCCAGTTTGTGAGCTGCCTTATGCATGCTGGGAGTCACACCTGGGTCAAGAAGCACAAGGTGGCAAGTGCTCTTAGCCACCGAACCATCTCTAGCCCCTCACGTGCGTTTTTTATGGGATAAACTGAGGTTTTTTGGGAGTAGACAGCTCCTAAGTATTTTTTTTCCAACTTTACAAAAATAAACATTTTAAGGGCCTTCAAAAAGACCCTGAAACGGAAATAGCCCTTTGGTATCCATGGGAACTGAAAAGGCCAAAAATGAACAGGTGATACCTGAGAAAACATACACAAACAATCCAAGTTGGAAATAACTGTAAAGGAGATAGAGGGTATTAAAGAAGTACAAGTCCCTTTGGGGACTGGGTGGGTAGTTCAGTGGTGGAGTGCTTGCCTACAACAGACAAAGCCCCAGGATAGTACCCAGTGTGTTACAAAAAGGCAAGTGGCACAGCCCTGTGGTCTCAGCCCCCAGAGGTGCGGGGCAGGAGTATCACAAATTCAAGCTCCTTCTTGGCTACAAGTCAAATTCAAGGCCATCCTGGGCTACATGAGACACTCTCAGGAAGGGAGAGGAAGGAAGACTATATATACAGCCTGGGTCAACCCGATTGCTGAAGAGAAGAGAGAGGCTATGGGGAACAGTGGGGTTCTTTTTGTTTTCTTCTTGAACAGTAAAATAACTAGTGGAGAAAAACAGTATCAAGCTAAGGAGTTAACATGTAGAATTCGTGAAATACCAAGTTAAGGGTTTACTAGGGCAGAGAATGAAGAGAGAAACATGCACATTGGCTAGCCTAGATCTTTAGTAAATTTCATTTTTCTATTAAACCTAGTATTGGTCTAGTAAACCTAGTATTAATATCAGCCTGACATGGTAGTAAAAAACTTTAATCCCAGGTAGGCATATCTCTTGAGTTCAAGGCCAGTCTAAACTACATAGCAAGTTCCAGGCCAGTCAGAGCTACGTATTGAGACCCTGCCTCAAACAGAACAAAGTAACAAAGTACTGGTCAGACAGAGGCTCAAGAATTTGTAAGCTTAAACTCCCTTAGGTAGGTAGTTACAACAGTCCCTTAAGTATGAACAGAATAGTTTAATGTGCCCACTTGAACCTGTAAACTATGAATTTACAGTGAAAACTGACCCTGTTTCATATAGTTTGACAAGCTCAAGGGCAAGAATGGAGAAAATGAGGTACGTAATGCAAGATGATTAAACAAAGGAGGAAAGGGATAGAGAACAGCGGGCAAAGCCTGCTACCCAACTAGACAAATAGATAAATTATAGTGGTTAGCTGATAGTTTGAAAATAGAGAACTGGAGGGAACGGAGGGAACTGTGGACATGACAAGAATAATTTTAACAGGAGCAAAATAAGAGAAGAAAAATCAGAAAAAAAGCTGTTTGTGAAAGTCTTGGATATGGCACAGAATAATTGATCCACAAGGGTAAAATTTCAGTAGTAAGGCCTTTGTCCAGCAATTACAAACTTCTGGCACTCCAAATAATAATTTTTAAAAAGTGAAATATATAGTGCTTCCTCTAGGTAGCTGAAGTGGAGCAGAAAGTGTTTTTTAGTTCAAAGAAAGGAGAACAGAGTAAGAAAAAAATGCCATTAACATGAACCACTCACGTCAGGAAAGCCATAAAATGGCTCTTAAAATTAAAAATCACCAGAGTAAGTGACAGTGTTCTAAGGAAATGCCCTGAGGAGATGCCCTGAGGTAGAACCCAGTCCTCCAGAAAAGGCAACAAAGCAAAACTGTAAATAGGCGAAGGGATATAACATAGTAATTCCACTTCTCAATACACACCCAAGAAGTAACAGCATGCATTCACATAACAGCTTCTATTTAAATGCTTGTAGTTGTACTTTTGACAGCAGCCAAGAGGAAACCTAAATGTCCATCAGCAGAGAAATAAATCTGTTAAGACTGAGGATGTAGATCAACTCTAGCATTCCTTAGAACAGTGGTTCTCAACCTGTAGGTCTCAGTCCCTTTGGGGGTAGCACAACCCTTACACAGAGGTCGTGTAGGACCATCAGAAAACAGATATTTACAATTCATAACAGCAGCAAAATTACGGTTATAAAGTAGCAATGAAAATAATTTTATAGTTGGGGGTCACCACAACATGAGGAACTGTATTAAAGGATCATAGCATTCGGAAGGTTGAGAACCACTCCAATATTCTTCAACCATTAAATGGAAGTGGATTCGTATCACAATGTAAATGAATCTTGAATACTATAAAGAAGAGATGCTACACAAAATGTCACTCGTGATTAAATTTTATGTGAAATGTCCAGCATAGGCTGACCCACAGAAACAAAAGATGGTAGCCATGAGTTAGACTGCAGTTCTAACCCCTTTGGTGGTTACATACCAGATATTTATGATTCTTAACAGTAGCCAAGCAGTTATGAAGTAACAACGAAATAAGTTTATGGTTGGAGTCACAATATGAGGAACTGTATTAAAGAGTCGTAGCATTAGGAAGGTTGAGAACCACTGGGTTAGAGGTACATGGGAAAAAGAAATGACCACTAATGAGTATAGGGTTTCTTTTGGGAGGTGATGAAAATATTCTGGACTTCAGATAGTAGTGGTTATATAAGCTTGTGAAATCAACAACAACTCAGTTGTACACTTTAACAAGGTGACTAGAAGCCAGTGAGATGGCTCATGGGTAATGGTACTTACTTGTCACCAAGCCTAAAGACTTGAGATTGCTCCCTGGGATCCACAGGGTGGAAGGAGAGACAGTGACTCCTGAAAGCTATTCTCTGTGAACACACATACACACAGGCACACACGTGTGCAATAAAAAAAATTCTTAAAGTGATTGTTAGGTATGTAAATTATCTCTCGATTAAAAAAATAAACTATGGAAAACTAAGAATCACCCATCTCCCCAGAAATACTTTCAGTGAATTTATAAATCTGAAGCTTACAGTGGACCTCCTCTCCTCCTCACACTGACAACCATCTCTATTAAACTATTCCATCACTATACACCCGGTCATCCAAAGACCAGGACCTACCGTTATTTCTTGCTTCCCTACCCTTACCCCAGAGCCTTCCCAGTTCTGAGAACCTGATTATCAGGAGGTTTTGGTCCCACACAAGTCAGCAAGTTAACACAAGGGTGATAACATCCTGACACAAGGAAGGTTCTCTGTTACAGTCTACCAGACAGCACAGAAGTGTGAACACAGCACATACTCTGTTAAGAAACTGGGGGCTGCCAGGCAGCGGTGGCACACACCTTTAATCCCAGCACTCAGGACAAGAAGCAGGGCAATCCCTTGAGTTCAAAGCCATCCTGATCTACAGCCT
Source organism: Peromyscus nudipes (assembly GCA_902168325.1). Classification (NCBI taxonomy): domain Eukaryota; kingdom Metazoa; phylum Chordata; class Mammalia; order Rodentia; family Cricetidae; genus Peromyscus; species Peromyscus nudipes. Next base: position 4,729 of record CABHPH010135358.1, read on the forward strand.
GATCCAGGCCAGCCAGGGATACAGAGAGAAACCCTGTTACTGAAAACCAAAAGAAAAGAAAATGGGGGTGGATTTGAATCCCATAAGAAAAAGAGAGGGGAGGAAAAATGAAAATGAACTGATGACTTATTTTGAAGTTCTTTGATCTAAAGACAACTGCTATAGATAAGTTAATTCTGTTCTCAACCTAGAATGATTTCACTTAAATTTAGAGGTAGGTGTAATGAATGGTACACACCTTTAATCCCAACAACTGCAGAGGCAAAGTAGGTTTTGAGTTGTAGGCCAGCCTGGTCTACACAGCCAGACATGTAGGATTTTTGTGAGTTCCTAGCCAACCAAGTCTACAAATTGAGATCTGAGGTCTCAACTCACCTCCACATCAAAGGCTGTCATTTGCAAAGGGAAAATACTGTGTACCACTTGGTCCAAGTTCCACATAGCTTATACTTGCTGTCAGTCACCTAGATACTGACATTGGTGCCAATTTGGGAATCCAGTCCTCAAATACTAATACATGGAGTCCTTTCTTTCCACTGGTGATGTGTCTCACATATAATCCTCCCTTTCATTTCCGTGTAGCCTCTAACCCCATTCTCAAGCAAAATTTCAGAAAGAGAGGCTGACAGATGTCTCAGCAGTTAAGTAAGTATACTGCTCTTGCAGAACCCACGCAGCAGCTCACAGCTGTGTGTAAAGCCTTTTTTTGGCCCGAGGACCCCAGGCACACTAGTGGTACACTGACATACACACAAGCCAAACACCCATACACACTTTTAAAATCACTAACTTTACACTTCAGAAGAACGAATTATTGAGTTCCCTTTCTACCTCCAGCCCTCTCAGGCTTCAGCCATCGCTTCACTGAGACGGTTCTTACCAAGTCACTGTATCTACATGCTGCCAGTCAGCCAGGGCACATAACCTGCTACTCAGTCAACTGCCTGCCTCTCCTGCCCCCACAGATGGCTCATTTCTTGCTGCCAATGAATCCATGACAGACTTTTATGGACCCAGTCCTAGCCCATAAAAACTTATCAATCTCAAAGCTGCCTTACACTTAAGTAGGTAGAACTTCCATAACTGTGTTCCTAAAAGACCAAGACCAGAGGCAGCGGCTGCACCTCCACTCCGCTAACACTCTCCATGGGTGACAGGGGAACTGTTACCTGAACCACTGGACACCGCAGGGTCTGACAACACAAGCTGACCCACACTAACTCGTTGTCATCCTGACTTGTACGCAGCATTTAGCACAACTACCTGTTCTTTCCTCCATACCCTTGAAACAGTTCCCATGACACTAGTCCTTGCCCTAATTGGTGTCCCAGGATTCTCTAACACCTGCATATGATCTTTAATTAGGAGACTCCATAAGAGCTTAGTATTCAGCCTCTTTCTAATCCAAAGGATGCAGAAAACACTCAGCACAGAGCCATTTAGAATTCTAGAATTAGCCAGGTGTAATGGCCCATACCTTTAGTTCCACGACTCTGGGGCAGATCATCTGTGCATTCAAGGCCAACCAGGTCTAAATAGCAAGTTCCAGGCCTGTCAGGGCAACAGTGTGAGACCCTGCCTTACCAAAAATAAAAGGCTGGAATTACACATTTGACTGATGCTCCATCACAAATATCCAAATTGGCCTCTAAAACTTGGACAGCTACATTGTTTTTCCACTTGAAATGCTGCTCCTCCAGATTTCCTCAAGGAAACTGCTTGAGCTCCAACATGCCTCAGGGCAAAGAAGGCCCATTTCCAGTCACTATTACATATTCTCCCATTTCAATCCCGTATAAACATGTATTCTTGGGTAAACTAGGTAGCTGTGCTGTTAGGGATCCTTTCTGCAGTACAAACTACTCCTCACAGGATTACTGTGAGAACCAAGCAGCCACTGGCTGCACCCGCCAAGTTACAGTAATGTCTGTGCCTGCTTTAAACAGGCTCTGTCACCACCAGATTTTCTACTCCAGATCCCAGTCTTTGTTACCACACTAGACAAGGGATTACTTTAGTTTTGGGCCTTTTCAAAAAGATTAAAAAAGGCCTAAGACACAAAAGGCCCCCAGAAAGTCCCTAAATTCACAGAACATTAGTTAACCACTTAATTTCTGTTCCAAGTCTCTACTAGACCTCCTTCCCCAGGTGCTTCCAAATATACATAGGGCCGTGCAAGCCCTAGTTCCAGGACAGCCAGGGCTAGCGTGACCCACTCAGGACTCAGGTCACAGAAGCACTGGGCAAACATTTGATAAACTTATTTTTCATTGACTTGACTTCATTAAAAAAATGACTCAAATACAACACTTGTAAAGAAAAAAAACATGCCATGGTACTAGGGATTACGTGTGCATTACGGAACCTGCTGCTTTGGATCATTTCTTTGTATTTTCTAACATGATTGTGGTAAATAGGTATGAAAAAGGAAGTCTTACCAATGCTTACCAATTCAATTTCCCCAAAGCTTCAGGACTTCATTTGGTGGTGTTTTCTTTTTGGTTCTTTGAGGCAGGGTTTCTCTGTGTAGACCAGGCTGGCCTTGAACTCAGATCTGCCTGCTTCTGCCTCCTGAGATTAAAGGCGTTGTGCCACCACCAACCCTCAGTATTTCATGTAAGAATAGGACTGTCTCATTGATCACATATTAATAGTGCATTCTAAAACTCGATGACTTAGGAAGACAGGCCACTGGAAGTTAATCAAAATAACATGGACACAATGGAGCACGACAGCAAAGTGCTCAGTGGAGATGTGACTCCAAACTGAAAGGCTGATTAGATGTTCATTATTAGAGACAGATATGCACAAGTCAATTACTTACAAAAAATATTATCTTGGACTTCCTAATTTCCAAGGAAATGTGGAAAGCCAAAGACTTCTAATTTGCAAGGATATTAAACATTGATAAGATACATATACATCATACACAGATTTGGGGAGAAAAGGCGATTCAGCCCTTTTTCTCATTTGTCAGAAGCAACCAGGAACCTTCATTATTTTAGAAACATTGCAATGATTTTGAACAGTTTTTGTTTTCTGAGTTGGGTTCAAGGGTCAAAGGGCGTCTCAGCCAAGGCTGACCTCAAACTTACATAAGCAAAACTGGCTTTGAAATTCTGATTGTCCTGCCTCCACCCCCCAAATGTTAGAATTACAGGTTGTGTGCCACCCTACCTGGCTAAGTACTTTTGAGTAATTATTTTCCAGGAAAACATTACTAGAATCAATCTTGTTATAAGCTATTGTGAAGATAGGTTTTGGGGGTGGCGGTGGGGGGGTGACCGGTGTTCTTTTTGAGGTCTTTCTTGATCAACATTTAAAAGAACTCCTAGAGATCGGCCTGCTGCCTCCCAAGGGCTGAGATGAAAGGCGTGCGCCACCACCGCCCGGCGTGTTTTGCTTTTTCATCTACCAAACGTGGTAAACAAAAAGCAGTTGGTTCGAACTATTTTCTCATTCAGGCTGTATGAGATGAAACTGGGAGAAAACACTTGGAGTAATGTGACTTCAGATTAAATTAGGGACATAGATAAATGCTGCAGACATCAGTAGTTTATTGTTTTAGTCCAAACACATTCAAAATGGAAACTCAAAAAGAATACTTTCCACCTGAAACAATTAAACTAGATTCTACCAGCATATAATGCTTAACACATCACAAAACAAAGATGGTAATCCATTGTCTTCTATACCTACTAAAGCCAAGATGGTAAAGCCAATTTGGTTGCAATAGTGTCATAAGGATAGAATATTACCATCAAAATAAAATAAAACCAGCAAATAACAGTAATGGTAGATGAGTAATTGTTTAGTTTTTCACTGAAAGGGGGACAAGATGTTAAAAGTCCACAGTACTGCAGGTGAACAGTCACCATGTAAACTTCTCCATGTGATGTTTCAATGTTTCATTTGTGGTATGTAAAGGCTGAAGCTGAATGGCTCTTAGCTCCAATTTTCTATTACACTTAACATCTCTTGTCTTTTGTTGCCATAACAGTTTATGTGGGTTACAGGGCAATATCGTGGATTGGAAATATATATGCTTGTGTCCATGTGTTTCTATGTGTGCGTAATACACCCACATACACACACACACACACACACCAGGAAGGGAGAGTAACAACAAAAGAAAAATACACTTGGGGAAAACCACTGACAATAAAGCCACGTATTTCAAAGTAGTTTGGATAAAAGCTTCAAAACTCCAAAGTAATTCTCTAGTATGAACTTCAAGTACTATACATTAGAAAGTGTAAAACTGTTTCAAACAAACAAAAAACCTTAGCCTTCCAAAATGGAAACTACAAAAACCTGTGTCCACAAAATATATGCAATAGTGCAAGACATTTCCTCAAACATGGAAGACCTCATTCAAAGGGGAAAGAGACAATAAATTTTACCCATATTGCCCAGCTGACAAAAAAACAAAATAGTTTACTAACTAGCAAACAGTCACATAGTTCAGAACCAATTTGCTACCGTGTCAAGTGTGTATTTTGTTTTCATTAAGGTAGAATGGAGAAGTCTTCCATGTTAACTAACAAGCAGCTTTAAGTGGTCACACTTGTTTACTCCGCTTCTTGCTTGAAACATCAGAAATCTGATATACACTGATTGTTCCAACCATAAAACCGGATAACCTTTGCCATTCTTGTGGTTTACTGGAACCTGCTATAAAGACAGACAATAATCCAGCAGCTAGAAACTTTGCTCACAGAATTGTTTAAAGATTCATGTAAAAATAAAAAGATGTCGTTCCCAGACTTAAATTCAGGAGCCATTTGGGTGCTGACATCAGTTCAAGAATTGTGCAAAATGAATGACAGTTCCCTGCCCCCCAATCTTAAGAGCTGCCATTCTCCCTCTGAAAATTGCAGTATCCTCACTTAAGTTTACTTGCCATTTTTGGGAATCTGACTGCTTTTAAAATGTAACTAAAATGTACATCAAGTTGTTTGACTTTTCCAAGCATTAAGTGATAACGTTTTATAGTTCACACTGGAGCTACAAGTCTACTAGACTTACTCAAATAACTGACTTCCTCTCCCTTCAAACACACAACTCCCTCCCACACAGAACATAGATGTTAACTAAAGAACAAGATAAATAAGCATCCATTTTACTGATTTTAAAGATACTGCAATTTTTATACTTCAATGATTTTCTTCAACATTTTGCAGCTGTTTGGCTTCGCAGCACAGCAATTCATAACTACACTGCACAGAATCACCAGCCAGACTGGAATGATGTGTTGTAGAAGGCACCATCATGCTTATTACATTACCAGAGAACAAAAATACAGGAAACAGTTTTCACTGTCCACAGCTTCAAGAAAGGGAAGGGGAGGAGTGTGTTGAGCAGCCAGCCATCCCTGTACTCAAGAGGGCAGGTCGGAAACTTAGATATGGAGCCACTAAATCTGGCCTAGTATTTAAGACCACAGCATTTGAGGTTCTCATTTTTGTTATTTCGTTCATAACTAAATGATTTCCTTCTGGAATATTTGCAGTCTTGTTAAGGTTTGTGTATGCACACGCTGGTCACAGCAAGCAGATAAAATGCCCTCATCACTTCACAAACTATTCTCTACTGGAAAAGAAGATGAGTTTTTCCCTGTCGCCTCCTGGTGCAGATGTCAATGTTAATGACTTCAGAGTACCCGATAGTGCATTTTGATGAATACATAACAAGTTTCTGTTGGTTGGTATTGGGGGGAAGCCAAGAAAAAAAGGCAAGATTCTCCAATTGCACAAATTGCACTATTTGTGTTTCCAACATTAACAGCAGAAACAGTTAACACTTAAACAAAATGTGCAGCAGAGGATTTTTTTTTAAACTCAAATGACCTGAATTCAGTGGGCATGTCCTTTTAAGTTCATTTTGTTGTAGACAGTTTTAGATATGGTCATTTCTCAGTCCTTAATTCTCCAAGTCTAGATTTATAAATTAACAATATGAATCCTGTTGTGAAATTGGGGGAATAATGTCCACTTCAATTTAACTGATAACCAAAAGATGCTTTTCACATCAAAGAAATGATCAAAAAGGCTGTGTCACATTCCAAAGCCAAAAAAACTTAACAAGAATGCAAACACGGAGAGTTAGGTACCACTGCCAAAACTTGGCACAGTGGGACTTCAACGGCGCTGTCCTGTGAAGCGGCCTTCCATTTGCCCGGTTCCTCGTCCAGAACCAAGTTTCTGTGCCATGCCACCTCGCGGAGGCGGTCCTCTTCCATCACGGTCACGCATCATTCCACCACCCACAATTCCACGTGGACCACCGGGACCTCTGTCATTGCGCCTGATGTCCCTGCGGTCCTCTCCGCCACCTCTGGTTTCTCGCTCTCTGGCAGCTCTGGTCTTCTTCTCCTCCACATTTAAGCGTACTTCTCCTCGAAACATAATCGGCTTAAAGAGGAGGAAAAGGACAGGGGTGGGTTACACAAGAGGCACATAGTAACTTGCATATATAAATAAGAAAAATCTTCCAAGAAATAAACTTCAATGGAAGTCTTAATATACAAATTTTGGCCTTTTTCAGTCAAGCAAATGAAACATGAACAAATGAAATATAAGATGATACACACAATAAACTGTAATATTCTCTTCATTCATTCTTTGCATAAATACCATTTCACAATTAACTATTTTTAGCTTACCATAAAAAAGATTTTCTACAGTTTTAAAATGTTTCAATTCATACTATATACAACAAAAAAGGGAAAATCTTGAGTTATGTCCCTTAAATCACTTACTTTTGCAATTAAGATTCTCTGAACTGGTTCAGAGTCATCAAAAACCACAAAACCAAAATTTGGAAGTTTTCCCCCAACACCCTTGGTATTGATGCGAAGTTCCACAACGTTTCCAAAACCTGTGAAAATATACATTACACCGAGGGTTAAATACTTTAACAGAACAGTCTAGTGACTTTAAATGTTCAGAATGAGCAACTGTCACGTTTCTGATCGGTCTGAAAATAAAAATGGCAAAGCTGCTATACCTGGTGATGGCTAGAGTGTGCCTGCTCAGGTGGGGCATCACCTCAGACCCCTGACAGCTGTGGCAGACAGGTGTCGCCTCCTCTTTATTAGTTTCCATGAGGAAAAAAACTACTTGTCAAGTTTTAGAAAGGCAAGACAATTTTCCCCATTTTTCCCAGTAAGTCTTCTAGTTCTAAATGTAAGATTATTTCGTTCAGCTCTTTCTCATCTCCTGAATCAGACTAAGCAACACTCAACAATCTGGGAATCGTGGTACCATCACTTCTTCCCTTCTGACCAATTAAAGTGAGAATAAAAGCAGGTGAGATGCAATACAGAGACGGCAATTTAAAAACTGGGCTTTACTATGAAAAGAAATCTCTATGTCTTCCTTTAAAAGGGCTGTATTTAAATTCAAGACTATCATCTTTAATGGGGACCTTCAGGTTACAAGTTATGCTAGGTGGTGGAGTTGTTGTACTGAAAACCGTGGAGTCCTGTGGTCCACTTGGACAGGACACCCCCAACCAGTCCAGATTCTCTTGCTCACGGAGGGCAGGTCAGGACCACAAAGGAGAGGACTGAGCCCTGGTGAGCAACTATGTTTGTCTGACATGGGGTACTTATGTTTTAACTTTAACGTCTAATATAAAAGCAAAATAAACCACTTACTCATAAAGAATTCTTTCAATTCGTTTTCATCAATATCATGAGGCAAGTTACCAACGAAAAGCTGATGACTGTCCGGGTAACGGATTATTCTCCGGTTATCAGAATCATTCTGCTCCATATCTCCTCTGCCTGAAGGACAGCAGAAAGGGACAATGCATAGAAACAGGTAGAAAGCAATGAATCAATGGTGCAGGCCTTAAATTCTACACTCAAGAGGCAGAGGCAGGTGAATCTCCGAGTTCCAGGACAGCCAGGGCTGCACAATGGGATACTGTCTCAAAACACACAAAAATCAATACACTATTCCTGCTTTGGCTTAATAAAACCAGAAATGCTCCCTGAAGTATATTATTAGTAGGTAAATAGTAGTAAATATAGCAAAGTGTGGCCACTGATTAGATTGTCAGTCCCTTCTACTACTGATCTGATTATAAATAAATAGAGGACAGTTATTTCTCTCTAATCCAGAACAAAGCAGATTTTCAATCATTCCTACTAAATATCTCCTTAGTCTTTTAAAATAGAAAACATTTCATCTTTGTATGGTACAATCAAATGGTACAACATTTTCTTTTTTTGGGCCTCTTACCTTCTAAAGTACTGTCACATATAAGTAATCTTATCTGATTCCCTCAGTAACATAGCAATAGTCATACAAGACAGAAATCACACAAGAAAAATTTCACAATACCTAAATGTGAAGAATGAGCAACTAGATTTAAAAATGTCATCCAAGATCATGATAGTCAATACCAAAGCTAAAACAAGCTCCCAACCAAAACTTTGGAATTCATCACTTACTTTTCATTATAAATTACATTTCTAAATTTGAGGTATAGTAGCAAATCCACCTGCATATCCAAAGCATTCTCTTTTTAAAAAATTTTATCTTTTCATTTGTTTGTTTTTGAAGACAGGGTTTCTCTTTGTAACAGCCCTGGCTATCCTGGAACTTCCTTTGTAGACCAGGCAGGCCTCGAACTCAGAGATCCAAGAGCCGGAATTAAAGGTGTGCACTACCTCCGCCAGGCCTTATCTTTTCTATGAATACATGTATTGGTGTTTTGCCTGCATGTAAGTAAGTATGTGCACCACATGCATACCTAGTACCCACAGAGGTCAGAAGAGGGTGTCAGATCCCAAAGAACTGGAGCTACAGACAATTCTGACCTGACATATGTGTGCTAGAGTAAACTGACCTGAGTCATCTGGAAGAGTAACTTGTACTCTCAAATGCTGAACCGTCTCTCCAACCTCCAAAAGCATTCTTAAAATTCTCAGACAATTCAATAACCACACTAGCTACCATATCTTAGCTAACATGCAAAGTTAAGAAAAATTAGAATTTAAGAGGTTATCAGTGTAAAGTGCTTTTCCTGAAGAGATAAGAAAGAGTATACGGTGAGCTAGTTACTAACAGCTCAATTTAGAACTCCTGAGGCCAGCAACACAAGCAAATTATAGAACATGCCCTATTTTATACCTTCAAAATGCATGTCTCCACAGATGCCATCAAACTCACTCCGGAAAGCTGTTAGCCCAGGCTATCTCAGCAGACTACATATAGGGACACATGCTGCTGAGATAGATAGCCTTACATGGACCTGGGTATGAAACCCAATACAGTTTTTAAAGGTTAGTGTTTTCCAACTGTCCAGTAAACCCGGAAGGCTGTCAAGAGCCCAGCTTTACCTGGTCTTGGTCCTCGAGGAGGGAAGCCAGGCCGTTCTCGAGGTCGTTGTTCACGCACCCTTGGTGGCTGAGACTGAACTTCTGGCTTAGCGTCAACCCTTGGCTAAAATATAATGGAAAAATTATTAAAATTTTTATATTATAAAGAAATAACTTCTACCGGAGAAAAACCAACCAAAGTAACTATTAGCAAGTCACTAGCAAGGATAATGATATTAAGTTCATGATGTTTTTACATAATTTCCTATATGTGTGAAAAATACTTTTTAAAAGATATTCTGTACCAAGCTAGGACTGTAGGGTAGATCTTAATTCTCACTCAAGATTGTATAATTCGCACTAAGCTACTTTTGCACAAAACACTCTTTAAAATTAAAATTATACTCACAATGAAACAGCTTAAGTTACTGCTACAAATATCACAAAATGCAAGATGAGCAACTCCATATACATACGTAAGACAAAGTTAAAAAGCTTTCTTATAAAGACAAGAATAAAGACACATAATTCCTCAGTAAATATCTAGTTTGCTGCCTTCAGACATCAGCAGTGCTCAGTCACATCTCCTAACCCCATCCCATAATCTTGAAACCAGTATTTTAATAGTCTGAACACATAACCCTTTAGAGCATGGTGGCAAGTGCCTATAATCCCAGCACTCAGAAGGCTGAGGCAGGAGGATCTCAAGTTTGAAGCCGTCTTGAAACAGAAGACCACAATCTCAAAAACGTCTCAAAGAAGCCCTTTAGAAAGGGCTGACCAACCATCTTCCTTAACTGGGTGGGAAAGAAAGTCATAGGGCTGTTTTGTCCACTACTGACTCAAATACACTGAGGGACCTTGTAAACAACACATCCCATGCACACTCTCCCTCACTTCACTTCCCTAACACAGTAGCATTTCAGTATTCTCAACCCCTGCAGGTTTTCTGCTGCCCAAGGAAAAGACAAAGCTAAATGAATCTTCAAAGGAAACTGAAAACACTCAACAGAATATGGAGTTAGTGCTGTAATCACTGAGGACCTTGGGCTAAGCAGTACTCAATCTTTCATTAGTTATATAACTGGGATGTTATAATTTGCAAGGACACATTAAATATAAAAAAACTATGATTCTTCTAAAACTGACCATTTAGACTGCAGCCACTGTAACCCTAAGATATATATTAACTGTAACAGCAGTTATTTTAAAAGATTTACCTACTTCTTACAGCCTGGTTTTTTTTTTTTCTATGTAGACTATATTCTCCTACAAGATGAAATCACATGTCCTGGAATTTGCCTAGTTACAAAATGAATTTTGCTGGGTGTCGTGGCACATCTTAGCACTCAGGAGGGGCCAAGTGAATTTCTATGAGTTCAAGGCCAGCCAGAGCTATACATAGCGAGAGATTTAGTTTTCATTTTTGTTATAAAGCCCATCTAGCTATCTTACTTTGTGTATATGGGATGGGGCAATCCTTGAGAGGATTGCATTTTTGCTTTCTTTTTTAAGATTTATTTTTATGGGCATTGGTATTTTGCCTATCTGTGTGAGGGTGCCAGATCTCCTGGAACTAGAGTTACAGGCAGTTGTGAGCTGCAACGTAGGTGCTGGGACTTGAACCCTTGTCATCTAGGACAGCCAGTGCTCTTAACCACTGAGCCATTTCTTCAGCCCCAGCCCAGTTTGATCTTAAACTTGTGATGCTCCTACCATTACTTCCCTAGCTGCTGGGAGTGTAGACATGTACTACTGAAGAACAGCATGGTGCTTGAACAATGTCCAGCAATTATTGGTTCACAATATGCTACACCTGACAATGAGATACCTGCTGCCTGTACTTAGGAGTTCAACAGGAAGGACATCAACAACCTAAAATGTAACGCCTCAAGAAAGTCTATCTTCAGAAATAGATGCTTACCTCCACTAAGGGAGTCTCAAAGCGGAACTCAGTACAGTTTGTGTATCAATCAGAATTGAGGAATAGATGTCCTCTACTCAAACTTCAGTGTCTTACTGGATGTAATATATAAAACATATACATTTTACTTACTGGATTATATATAATGAAAATAGCAAATGTGTGCTGGGAATGATGGTACAAGCCTTTAATCTCAACATCCAGAAGACAGAGAGGCAGGTGGAATTCTATGAATTTAAGGCCAGCCTGGTCTACATTGCCAGAGTTCCAGACCAACCAGAGGTACACAGTGAGATCCTTATCTCAAAGGGGGGGAGGGTTTGGGGGGGTTGGATAGGCAGTTAAGAGCACTTGCTGCTTTTTCAGAGAACCCAGGTTCAGTTCCCAGCACCCACATGGTTGCTAAAAGCCCTCTATTGTCCAGCTTCAGGGTCTCTGAGGCTCTATTCTGATGTCTCTAGGCACTGCACATATATGGTGCACAGATAAATGTGCAGGAAAAACCATCCGGACTGATAAAAATGAATCTTTTTTGCATATTTCAAAACATATTACCAAAATAAATTCTCAAAACAATTTAAAATTAAAGTAAGTTTAAAGGATTTCCCATCTTATAATTTGTAAATGTGACTTTGTAGAAAGAATGCCAGCACATGGAAGTCCATCAAAAAGCTAAGAATTGTTCCTTTTATTAAGAAACAAATGCTAGCTAAGCCAGCTGTTCTTGTAACTCCTCGTGTCCAATGATTAAAGCTAGCCATTCCTAAGAGACGAAATGGCTAATATCCTAGAGTATTAGGGCTTTCCATTTAACTTCATGTAACCAGAAAGAATTATAGCAAATCCTACAAATGAATGTCAAACAAAATATAAAATAAAAATGGTCAAATACAGTCAAAAAGTATCAGCACAGCCATACACAAGTCCTTCATTGAACACAAGCTATTTAGAAGAGCTAGTCAGTTTCCAGCAAAACCATCTTACCAAGAACTCCTTACCTACACCTATCTCAATGCCTAGCAATACCATAAAAGTAGACTTAACTTCCTTTTACCAGATCATCTACTTAAAATAAGATAATGAATCTTTTCAAAAGTAACAAAAGAAGCTGAAGGTTCACTAAACTAAGTGAAAATATCACAAATTTATTCTACACAGAAGCACAAAGACATGAGAATATTCTTAAAGCATCCATTGGACTATTTTTAACTAAGTCTGTGTGTGTGCCTGTGCACAAGTACAGATGCCTACAGAGGCCAGAGGCATCAGGTCCCCTGGAAGTGGAGTTACAGGCAGTTGTAAGCCACCTGACATGGGTGCTGGGAACCTTGACTCAGGTCCCCTAAAAGCAATAACATGCTCTTACCTGCTGAGCAATCTTTCCAGCCCCTTAAAGTTTAATGTTTAAACATTTCTTATTGGAGTGGGAAATAAAAATAACTTCAAAAGTGACTCAAATGTAAGATACCCAAGAGTCTAGACTCTAGAAAGTTAAAACATACTTTAAATACAGTACTCTTCTTTGGTGTAAATACAGACACATTACCCTCCACAAGGTACTGAAGAAAAACATGCACAAGGAAAACCACATATGTGGTTGATGTGTACCTATGTGAATTCAAAAGCTAACCTATATTTCAGCTGTCCAAACATGGGTGAGTTATGCTAGACATTAACTTTCCTGTCTTCAAAATGGCAGTTAATACTGCCCTCATGCAGGGCGGTTTGAAGGACTAAGGAAGGATTATCTGTGCACACATTTAAACCCAGTACTAGGGAGGTAGAGGCAAGTAGATCTCTGTGATTTCAAGGCCAGCCAGGACTATACACAGTGAGACCCTGTCCCATCTGAACCCCTAAAAAAGAAAAGGGAATATAATATGCTGAAAATAAAAATGTTTGGAAAGGCAAATGAAAAAATTTGATTTACTAACTTATAAAACTTATAAAACCAAGTGTTGGGCTGTAGCCATGGCTTAGCAGCTAGTTAGGAGCACTGACTGTTCTTCCAAGTGACCCGGGGGATCCATCCTCAGCACCCACATGGCAGCTCACAACCATCTGTACCTCCAGACCCAGTGGAACCAACGCCCTCTTCTGGCCTCTGAGGGCACTGCATGCACAAGATGCTTAAGTAGGTAAAACACCCAGACACATAAAATAGTTAAAAATAAACCAAGGGTCACCAAATCTCTGAAACAACTCAAGACTCCAAGTGGGAATCTGACAGAAATCAAGATTTCAAAGTCCTGAGTCATTCTTCCCTTCTCCAGGTGGGTTTGAAAAGCACTAATCATCAGGGTGGAATTTTGGCTTGTGATCAAATGTAACCACATTTAAATTTTTAACTGGAAAAAAAAGTAACACAAAGGTATTATGGTACCATGTGTTCTACAGATGATTATAATGTGTAGAAACATCACGAGGACAAGATAATCACTACTTCTAAAACCTCAGTGTCTTAATGCTAGATCATCTAAAGAATGTATACAATAACCATTTTAAATGTACATTTTCTAGGAAAATGAAGCTCAACTCAAAATGTAGGGGAAACTGGGTATTTAAATATGCCAATAAACGTCATTCCAGTTTAATTTCCACTTTCTCTAACAAGCATAAAAAGTGTCTTATTTCCACAGTTTTGGAAAGCTCTGAAATGGAAGATGACACACAGACGAAAAGCAGAATACTGAAATGCTCGGTTACGGGGAACACTACAGTCATAAGTTGGTACAGGCTTCAACCCAACTGTGTGAGCCGCTTCAGACTGAGTTTAGGCCATGCAAATATACACATATAATATATACGTGTAATATATATTATATATATACACACACATCAAATTCTCTATTTCTTTAGAACAATCATTTTTTAAATGTCATTCTATTTTGTGCCTTTCCAAATTTCTTACCTAAAATATTCTTGCTAAGATGTAAACTTTTCAAAAGGAATATTTTTCTAAAGAAGCCTTTAAAATGACAACAATATATTAATAAAACCAACTTAATCTGTATTGCACAAACCCAAACCCCAAATACCACCTCTGTAAGATTAATAGAGATTTGGCATTTAAAGTGGGTGCACTGACATTTAATACATTTTTGTATGTTTAATCCATAGTTCTGGTTGACTCGCTTAAAAATGTATAAAAACTAAGCAATTGGCAAATGTAACAAGGATACAATCCAATGTGTTCACAGATCGTTACCTGTGAGACTGGTGCTTTAACATGGGGTGGAATTCCAGAGGAAGAAACAGTACCACTAGGAGGCAGGTTTTTACTGGTCACTGAAGCCCAGGAGAAAGCCTGCAGGAAATGCAACAAACCTAGACTACTAATCATGGAAAACCACCAACATTCCTACAGGGAAACTTCCAAATATATAATCTGTTTTCATTTCTAATCTGTTCCTTTATATTGACGGACTCCTAAAAGAAAGGCACACACACACATGCCAGTCTGTGTGCCAGCTCTCAAAATCTCATTATGCAAGATACGACTGTTTTGTCTCAACTGCTAAATAAAACCACACCAAGTTCCTGTATAAAGCAAGTGGCAAACAAAACCACTATCAACTAAGCATGCTATAAAAACTGGACCAGATAGAACTGACTTCTTTCCCCTTTGGGGGAGACAGGATGTGTGAGTGATGGTGTTGGGGGAAAGGGGAAGAATAGAAAAGCACAGAGTACTAGTTGGAAACTTAACAGACACTTACAAATTGAACAAGGACTCTTGACTACTCTGCTCTCACTGCCCAAATCTACTTTAACCTTCTACTGCACAGAGATGAAGAAGTTTTACATGACATACTATGATGTCACACATCTCTACAAGAGCATTAGTATAGTAAGGAAACGGATCCCATTTAGATCACAAACAGGTATCTCTCACAGATCAACTTCAGGTGGGACATTGCATAACTCCTGGAGCATCAGAAGAGATGAGCAACTGAAAGCCTCATACATGGCCTTGAATAATTTCATGTAAGTCATTCAACACTGCATACAGACAAGAGTAATCTCATGTTATAAATTTCATTCTTAGGAACATTTTTGGGGTGGAAAAAAACCATGAAAACTCCCCAGAACAAAAACTCCAGTTTCTTTCATATACATACAAGTATAGCTTACTATATCAAATAACAGACCAAACTCATGCTTCATTAATGGCACCAGGTCTGAAAAGGTGAGGCTGCAGGTCTGAAAAGTTCCTCTGACCTCACCTTTGGCGGTTCCTGAGGGACAGCAGCAGGCTCGGAGGGAGGAGGGGTGGTGGACTTCTCCTCCAGCTCTTCTAGGCTTTTCTCCTCCGCCTGCGGTTTCAGCTCTTCAGTCTTCGTTTCAGACTCTGGCTCAGGTTCAGGGTCATGAGAGGATTCTTCTAAAGGCTCCTCTATGCCATTACTAGAATGAAACATCGAGGTCACCAGGAGATCAAATGAGGACAAACTCCCAACTAACAGTTGTCACTGTTCTATGTTCAGGTACATGTGGTGTCAGGGATGAGATTCAAGTCCTGCCTGCTGAGCACGTACTAGCAAAACTGCTGTGCCACAGAGACTCACACCCTGTCTAATCCCATCTTTCTGTCTGGTTTGGTTTTGTTGTTTGTGACAGGATTTCACCTTGTATCCTTGGCTGGCCTCAAACTCAGTGAGATCCACCTACTTCTGCCTCCCCTGAGTGCTGGGATTAAAAGTATGCACTCACATCCAGCCCCATCAATTTTTAAAAATAGTTTTATTCTTTTGCATGTAAGGGTGTTTTGCTTACATGTATATCTGTGTATCACACACATACACTTCCCTTGGAGACCAGAAGAGGGCAGCAGATTCCCATGTCTGGGGTTAAGGACTGCCATGTGGGTGCTGGGGACCAGGACTCTTAATGGCTGAGCCATCCCTACAGCCACAACCCATCATTTTAAATCTAGATTACCTACACTCCTGTGCTTGTTTTCAGTTAGTGTGTGAAGGTACAGTGCATTACTATCAGAGGACTTCACGGAGCCACTTATCTCCTTCCAATTTTACCTCAGGAATGAAACTTAGGACACCAGGCCTGCAGGGTAAGCACCTTTACTGGCTGAGCCACCTCTCTGTCCCCTACACGCCATGTTTCATATACAAGTTTATAGAAATAAGTTCAGTGTATTGTCCTAAACAGTCTGTATTATCTGTAGTCAACCACAACTCTGATACAAATCATGTGGAATTTTTGAATTAATCATTTTCAGTATCTTGATATATGTCATAAGTAACCAAATACTGGCTTAAATATGCAGTTTTAACCAAAATGTATTTCCAAGGGCTGAGGACGTAGTTTGTGGCCAAGTGCATGCACTTAACATGCAAAGGTCTGGGGTTCGATACCAAGCACCAACGAAAAACCATTGACTTCCAACAACAACTTAGGAACAACTCCACTGCAGGCCAGCGCAAATGCAGGCCTGTGACTGCTAGCTAGCCTTACGTCACAGGGTGGGCGTCATAGTAGGTGCTGTTAGCATTCTCTTGCACAGGTTCAGGAGATGGCTGCCTTTCTTCTTGCTCCTCTTCTACTTCATCTTCTGATTCTGACAATACATAATGGACCACATCTTTTTCAGAGGGCTCACATTCTCTCTCACACACTACAGGATGTTCAAGGGTGAGCTAGGAAGTCAGCAGACTTACAAAGCAGTCATTCACTGGACTATTCCCTGTTCCCACAAATAGAGAACAAGACGGACAAAATTTGATGACTCTGCTCTATTTTAACAAGATCTGTTAATAAAGGAAGGAAAAGCTTGCAAGGAAGCCAAAAACCATTGTTTCTGTTGTCGTATCTATTTAAGAGTAGTAATAATAAAAAACCGGCTATTTTTCTCAGTGGAAGATCAGTAAATAACTATAGAACTGCCACAGCTTGGACAGGCAACAGACAATAAGGGAAAAACAAACGAAGTTCTATGTCACTTAGTTCATTTTGATAAAAGTGCATGGGTCCCCAAAACAATTCCAGAACATGTACTAAACTCTACAGTACAGCATGGAATCTATGAACATGTCACCTATACAGTACAGCATGAAATCTATGAACATGTCACCTACACAGTATAGTTATAGGATCTACGGACATGTCACCTACACAGACTTCCTAGGTTTGACTTTTACATCATGTCATGTACACACATATAGCCCCTAACAAAAATTAAAGGAAGGAGAGTTTGATTCAGTTCCATACTTATAGAAATGCCTGAGTGAAGAATATTGAGAAAATGTTTTCCCTTCAAGTTAAGCTCACCTTCATCAAGTTCTGGTTCAGAATCACCAAACACTTCATCTTCGTAACGAAACATATCATTGTGAACATAAAATTTATTTGGAACAGATCCCTACAAAAAACAATATGCAATCCCAATTTTAGTACCACAGAAATAATCCAGACTAAATATAATTATCCAAAGCTGAGCATGTTATGATGTTCACACTAATAAAAACTAAGAAAAAAAAATCACCAAATGAATATTAGATAAGTGTGGTGGTAAACATGTAATTCTCCATTTGGAAGACTGAGAGAACGGCCACAAATTCCAGGCCAGTTGAGCTACAGAGATTCTGTCAACAACAACAACATCAACAAAAAATCGTAATACTAATAATACACACATATGAAAATGTCAAAATAAAGCTCAGCACCATGTATATTTTAGTGCTTAAAAATAAGGAAGTATTACAATTCAGAAACTCTTCTCATAAATAGAATTCATAAAGTTTTTCCATCTTTTCAAAACCCTTTGAAAATACAATTTAATATTTCTACGATCATGTGGGTTTTTTTCTTTTATCTTATGGTCCCAGGGACCAAATTCACGGTCTAACACAAAGTCAAGTGTTCTACCAGTAAGCCACATTCCCCAATCCTCTTTTTTGATCTATCACCCACTTTCACACAAACTTTAAAGCACACATGTACATACAATGTCCAAATAAGCGGTATCAACACACCTGTTAAGATCTCCCCAAAACAGCAGCAAGCAGACTGGAGAGATGGCTCACTGGTTAAGAACACTGGCTGCTTTTGAAGACCCAGGTTCAATTCCCCAGCACGGTGGCTCACAACTTTCTGTAACTCCACTTCTAGAAATCTGATACCCTTCCCACCTCCTCAGCAATCAGGCACACATCCATACATGCAGGTAAAACACTCAAACACACCAGAAACAAAATTAAAAGGGCTGGGGAGATGGTTCAGAGGTTAAGGGCACTAGCTCTACTCTTGTAGAGGACCAGGGTTTGAGTAACCCACGTGGCAACTGTCTATGTCAGTTCCAGGGCATGCAATGCCCTCTTCTGGCCTCCAAGGGCACAGGCACACATGTGGTACAGACAAAGCCACAACACCCATACACATAAAAATAAGTAAAATTCAAAATATCAATTAATTAATTATTTTTAAAGATTTATTTATTATTATGTATACAGTGTTCTGTCTGCATGTATGCCTGCTGGCCAGAAGAGGGTGCCAGATCTCATTACAGATGGTTGTAAACCACCATGTGGTTGCTGGGAATTGAACTCAGGACCTTTGAAAGAGCAGCCAGTGCCCTTAACCACTGAGCCATATCTCCGGCCCTCAATTAATTAATTCTAAAAAATAGCAACAAGCAAATCCAAACTTGTAGGAAGAAACTTTTTAGCATTCCAACAAACTATTAACAAATAAAGCACATAAATACAAAATAAATGAAATGAAAACTTACTTCTGGAGCCAGAACAAAGGTTTGCATAAACTTCCTCTCGGGCTGTCCACTGTTAGACAGCAAGCCCATCACCTGTACAACTACGCCATCACTCAAGGTTGCATGAGCATCCACATGACGGATTTTGGTATGACATTCACTGAAGTTCAGAGATAACACTTTGTGGTGTATATCCTTTACAGAGAAAAGGGTGAAGAAGAACAAACAAACGTGTGCTACCACATCAGCTACACATTACTATGTGTGCACACATTGCGTGTCTCCTCATGACCAAAGATTAACTATTTGCCTTTCTTGCATTAATTTGAAAACCGTGTATTGTTACAATCAGACTGCCTGTTAACTACCGTCTGTAACGTGTCACACCTCTATACAAGAAATCGGAATGCATCTTGTTTTTTGGTTTTTCAAGACAGGGTTTCTCTGTGTAGCTTTGGTGCCTTTCCTGGAACTCACTCTGTAGCCCAGGCTGTCCTGAACTCACAGAGATCCGCCTGCCTCTGCCTCCCGAGTGCTGGGATTAAAGGTGTGAGCCACCACCGCCTGGCCGGAATGCATCTTGATACTGTGTTGTAGTCTGAACATTATACAGCTTTCCCTTCATCTCTGTGCCAGCCAATCCTTCTCACAAACTCTGACCAACTAACTGCCTTCTGACCTCACACCTAAAGTTTACTTTCCAAGGATGTTTGCTGATGCCGTTTTCCTACACCCAACTTCTTCCCATTTGCTAAGGCCCAATCCTACCAAAGTCCAAATCCTCACCAAGTCCAACTGAAGCCCGAAATCCTTCAAGTCTCCTCTCGAATCAAGTTATAAAGATAAATAATTTTTGTGCATTTCTACAGCATGAGAAATGTACTTTCTCAACTACTTCACATATAAAATACAACATTCCATGTTCTTTTAAATACATCCCAATACAATACATTTCTACTAAAACTGACGCTTTTTAACAAAGGATCACACCAGAGAAACTCGGTGAGTCCAGAAAGACTACTTTTTAAAGCCTGTCTTAATTCAAAGACACTTGAAAATAGATCATTTTTGTGACTTACATTTTGGCCATAAACTGCTTCCTGGGGCTTTCCACTGGCATCCACTCCACCATGAACATAGGAGGAATTCCTGCCATAAAACCTGCAAAAAGCATTGACAGACACATCAAGGAAAGGTTGGGGCCACTAGAGTGGTGGTGCCAAACAGATAAAGGGTCCTTAGTCATCAACAAGAATATGACTACTTCCCATAGTGGTATCAGGATGGAGTCAATGCCCACAGAATCAGTGTTTCTGGGTAACAAGGCTGATGCTCAATTAACCTGCCTCAAATTCATGTCAGTGAATTAACTACTAAGGTATATAAATAAATGGCTGTCTGAGGAGGAGAATAGTATCAAAAACTTCATTTTTTTTAGGTTTATTCATAGGAGTATTTTTCCTGTATGTATGTAATGCACCAAGTTCATGGCTAGTACCCTCAGAAGTCATAAGAGAACAGAGGATCCCATGAAACTCGTTACAGATGGTTGTGAGCTGAAATGTAGGTGCTGGGAATCAAACGCTAGCCCTCTCCAAGATCAACAGTGCTTTTTAACTGTTGAGTCACCTTCCGACCCTTTATGAAAAGTTTAAGAAATTTTATTAAGAAATTTTTATTTCTGGGCAGTGGTGGTGCACGCCTTTAATCCCAGCACTCGGAAGGCAGAGCCAAGCAGATCTCTGTGAGTTCAAGCAAGATCCAGGACAAGCACCAAAACTACAAAGAAAAACCCTGTCTCAAAAAAAAGAAACCTTTATTAAGAAATTTTTATTAAAAGGAAAAGTGGTTAAATAAGCTAGATATAATATGGAAAACATACCATTTTACCTTTTTATGAAAAATTACTTTGTGGATGTGCATGTACACATGTGTTTGTGTGGAAATCAGAAGACAACCATGAGAAGCCTCCTTCCACTTTTAATGATGGAACTCTGCGAATTCCTCTACCCCATATGTCATGTTGCTAGCCTGAAAGTTACACTACTAGTTAGCAGTGTTAGCCAGGCGGTGGTGGCACATGCCTTAGTTCAAGACCAGCCTGGTCTACAGGGGGAGTTCCAGGACAGCCAGGGCTACACAGAGAAACCCTGTCTCGACAAAAAAATAAATAAAATAAAAAAACTTTATTTCTAACTTTGTTCCATTTTTTTCCTATTAAAAAAAAAGGAAAGGAAGGGAGAGAGGGAAGGAGGAAGGAAAGAAAGAAAGGAAGGGAGGGAGGGAGGGAAGGAGAGAAACAGAGACAGACAGACAGAGAGAGAGAGAGAGAGATGGATATTTGGCATGGGGCTTCACATCTGTAACTCCAGCACCTAGAAAGGCTAAGGCTTGCCAACTGCCATTGAGCCCAAGGCTAGCCAGAACTAGAGACCTTATGAAAGTGAAAAACCCAAACCAACAACTACTACCTAAAATGGGCGTGATGGTGTAGCTTTAATCCCAGCCCTGGGGAATGAAGGAGAGGGTAGAGAAGCAGGTGAATCTGAGTTGGGGTCAGCCCAGTCTACACAGTGAGCTAGTTCCAGGTCAGCCACACCCATGACAGTGAAACCCTGACTCAAAACAAAAACAAAATGAAAACAGACTACTGATATTCTAAAAGACCAAACTCATATAAAGATCCTAATGCCTTCCACTCCCAAATATCTGAGGGAATTAAAATATTTTATACACTTCATGTTTCAGTACAACGCTGAAGCTTGGAAACTGGCTGTGGGTAGCTTGTTTACTTATTTGTCCTAATTCCTAATAGTTATTAGCCTCAGCTGTCAAGTATGACACTTGAGATAACCAAAGTATCCTGAATAAAACCAGCATAAAGTTTAGAGGAGAAAGGAAAGGATTCACAGCAAGGGACCCAGCAACAGCAGAACCAGCCTCTCCCACACTGCGTAAGAGAATATCAAAATGGGCCAAGTCCACCTTCAGAGCCCATCTAGGACCTCCAAAGATCAGTAACGGGGCCAGAGACGTGCAGTGGTGAAGAATCAGAAACAGGCTTTCAGCAGGAGGTAAGAAGGATGCATTCATTGTCAACTCTGTCCTGCAGCATCATATAGACTCCTCTCTTGTCTGTCTGTCTGTCTGTCGGGCGTCTCCTCTTTCTTTCTTTTTTTGGTTTTTCGAGACAGGGTTTCTCTGTGTAGCTTTGTGCCTTTCCTGGATCTCGCTCTGTAGCCCAGGCTGGCCTCGAACTCACAGAGATCCACAAGTCTCTGCCTCCCGAGTGCTGGGATTAAAGGCGTGCGCCACCACCACCCAGCTGCGTCTCCCCTTTCATTTGCACAAGCACAGCCAAAAGAATGGGACTCGGCAAGAACTACACACTACACGCATTTCATTTCAACCTCTGGAAAAATTTCAGCTTACAGATGTTTAACTCTTGTCAAAATAGTGAACAAGGCTACTAATAGTGTCTCACAAGCTAATACTATTTTTTTCAGATGAGAAGAAATAAAAATCTTTCACGGGTATACAGCAGTTTTTCACAACCCTATGAGAACTTAAAAAGATACATTTAAGTCATTGATTTCTAATTGCTCATTATAACCCTTTAGTAAGTCAAGCCTCACATTAAAATAATGAAACATGAAATACTAAAGGGGGTGTGTGCATCTGTGTGTGTAAAACTGAATGACATGTTTTTCCTGTTCGCAAAGGTCTTATCAACTTATGAGACAGAACAGACAAATAGATATGAAGGAAGGTCTTATTTTACCTGTGTAAGTACTCAGGAGCTTTATTCAGCAGAGTGTAGTACTGCCTCACAAACTCCCGCCCCACAAGCAGCGGACTGGGCTTCTCCATCACCATTTCTTTGCTGCACAATGTCAAATGCTGGGGAGAAAACCAAAGACAAACAGCCATTAAATCATCCCTGTAAAATACCATGGATAAATCTTCACAAACAAAAAATGAGGATAAAGTAAACTAACACCATTTTAAAAATGTTATTAACAGGCCAGGCAGTGATGTGCAAGCCTTTAATCCCAGCATTTGGGAGGCACAGGCAGGTGGATCTCTGTGAGTTCACGGACAGCCAGCACTACACAGAGAAATGTGTCTCAAAAAACAAAACAAACAAAAAATTTTATTAACAGGCTAGAGAGATGGCTCAGCAGTTAGGAGCACTGCCTGCTCTTAGAGGACCCAGGTTCAATTCCCAGCATCCACATTAAGGCATGCAACCATATAACTCCAGTTCCAGGGGATCTGTGGGCCTCTTCTGGCCTCCTTGGGCACTAGGCACACAGAATGGTAAAACACCCACACATATTAAATAAAAAAAAGAAAAAATAAGCTTTGTTAAATGCAACTTATTATTTACTTTATACATATAGCCCTCAGAGTAGTCTAATTATAATCAACATGAAGTATAAGTGGCAGCGGGCTGTAGGTGGCTCATGGTTAAGTGGTGCTCTTCCAAATGACTAGAATTCGATTCCCAGGACCCATGTTAGGTGGCTCATAACTGCCTGTAACTCCAGTTTCAGAGAATCTGAACCTTTAGCCTTGAAGGTACCCATGTACACATACTCACACACAGATACCCAAATACACATGATTAAAAATAAATCTTGGGATTGGAGAATGCTCAGCAGCAAAAGCACTGTTGCTCTTGTGGAGGGCCCAGGTTCAGTTCCCAGCAGTCACATGGTAGCTCACAACCATATTCCAGAGGACCAAATACCCTATTTTGACCTCCACAGGTACCATGCACACATACGAGCAGGCATGCACACACATAAAAGAAAATTTTTAAAGAAAAAGGAAGAGGAGGAGGAGGGTGGCCAGTGAATGAGATGGCTCAGGAGATAAAGGTTTGCCTGACCTGAGCTCCACTCCCCAGGACCAATAAACACAGTGGAGAGAACTAACTCCCAGTTTGTCTCCTGACCTCCACTTCTAAGCAGGGAGAAAATGTCACAAACACTGCTTGTTTTTCAAAAAAAAAAAAAAAAAAAAAAAAAAGGAGTAATATGGTTGATAGTGGCTCACTGGTAGAGACGTGATTCCAAGAAATAGCCCTGGGTTCAATCCTAAGTACCAAAAGATGTGTGTAGATAGACAGACAGAACACACAGGAACATACACCCACAACCTCAAAAGGCTACTTGACTTTTTATTTATGTGCATGTGCGCATGTGTGCATCCACAGGGACCAGAAGAGGGTGTTGGATGCCCTGGAGCTTGAGTTCCAGGTGGCAGTGAAGCATCCTAGGTAAGTGAGGAGAGAGCTAACCCTGGGGCCTCTGGAAAAGCAGGAAGCACTTGTAACTGTGAAGTCACCTCCCCAGCCCCGTCTTGTTACACTTCAAAGTACTGAAGGGAAACCACAGAACAAAACAAAAACCAACCACACATCTTAGTGTACATCAGACAAATCCAACGCTGCCTGAACTCCTATCTTAACCAATTTCAATGCAGGTTTTCTTTAAGCAACTAAATAATTCCATACCCGAAGACATCCTGTAATCACCATATTAGATGTGCACAGAGGTGAAGCGCAACTCTAGTGACTTCGATGGTACATTTTGTTCTAATTAGCTGTTTCTTCTTTTGCAACTGTCCCTCTAGACAGTGTTTTGTTTTGTTTTTCGAGGCTGGCCTCGAACTCACAGAGATCTGACTGCCTCTGCCTCCCGAGTGCTGGGATTAAAGGCGTGCATTGCCAAGCTTATAATACAGAAATGAATTTGTAAACCAAGTTTAGTGGCGCAGGCCTCTCAACCTGAGGCACTCAAAATCATGAGGAGTTCGTTCAGGCCTGCCTGGACTAGAGCCAAGTCCTGTTTTGTTTTTTCAAGACAGGGTTTCTCTGTGTAGCTCCGGCTGTCCTGGATCTCCCTCTGTAGATCAGGCTGGCCTCGAACTCACAGAGATCCGCCTACGTCTGCCTCCAGAGTGCTGGGATTAAAGGGGTGCACCACCACTGCCTGGCCTTACTTTCTTTTTTTTTTTTTTTTTAAAGTTTATTTCTTTTATATGAGTGGTTTGCTCGCCATATGTCTGTATAACACAGGCATGCCTGGTACCCATGGAGATCAGAAGAGGGTATAGGAACCCCTGGAACTGGGATTTTATGAACAATTGTAAGCCACCATGTGGATGCTGGGAATTGAACTTGGAAAGTGCCCTTAAGTTCTGAGTCATCTTTCTGAAGCTCTGTATTTTTTGTTATAGAAAATGTTATCAACTTTAACTGGGAGACTAGAAAATGACTGAAGCAGGTTTGAAGGCAGCAGAAACCTTCACAAGTCACAGTCACAATTGGAAAGCTGCTTCCACCTCCATCACCGATGGCCACAGTGGACCATCAAATATACTCTTTCAAAGATGGAAATCTATAGCATATGCTGTCTACATGTTGAAGTGTATAATAACTTTGAAATTATTAAAACTCAGGGAATCCAAGGCCCTCTTCTGGTCTTCTTAAGCCCTAGGGATACACATGTGGTACAGACAAAACAACCATACACATAAAATTTTTTAAAAAAATAAACAAATAAATAAAGCTAGACATAGCAGTACTCTGAGTTTGAGGCCAGCCAGATCTACAGTGAGGCAGTGAGGTAGGTCTTAAAGGGGGAGGGGAGTTAAAGAGAAAATATAGTTTTAGAAGACTAAAAAGTTGAGTCAGGGATTTTAGCTATCTTGCTCATATCATTGAGGGAGATGAACATATATTCAACATTACTGGATTTTGCAACAGAGACTCACAGCAATCCTCCTGCCCAGGCTGCCTGAATTCTGGAATTAGGTAAAAGCACCATGCCTGGCATTAACATCACTAAACTAAAAACTACCTTTCAGTGTACCCAAAGTAGTAATAATATATTTCTGTCTGACATAGTAATATTTAATGACCAAAGTCTTATTATACTAAAAATATTACTTAAGGTAAATAAGGAAGTTGAGATGGGAATAAATATGCTGGAACAACAAATGGTCAGTTATGTAGAGAAAATGTAATAAAGAACAAGAGAGGGTAGCAGGGTATGGTGGCGCACACACGCCTTTAATCCCAGGGAGGTAAACCTTAAACTCAGGAGTCAGATACAGGAAGATCTCTATAAATTCAAGGCCAGCCTAGTCTACAAAGGTGTTAAGAACTTTCACTTGCTGTTCCTCTAGAGGACCTGGCTTTTATTCCCAGCAACCACGTGGCAACTCACAACCATGTATAACTCCAGTTCCTATACAGTCAATGCCCTCTTCTGGCCTTTGCACGCACAATAGAGGCAAAAACATCCATACACATTAAAAAAGAAAGACTTTGGGGCTAGGAACTTCAGCACCATAAAATGAGACACTGAAAAGGCAGAATAAAATTTAAAATGAAATTATGGCTTCATTAATAAAAAAATGGCAATGTATATGAGCAAAAGAATAAAATTAATTTTAAAAATCCACTACAAACAATAAAAATTATTATTACAGCAGATTTCAATAGAAAAGATAAGATTATCCAAAGCAAAATAGTTAATTCTCATTAATTTCAGAGAGGTCTTAAATGGCCTCTTCTCCATGTTCTTACTAAGGAGACATTACTCCATCCCTAGTGATAGCTAGCTCTTCAGAAAATCAAATTTTAATTACAAATACTTGGCCACAACTACTAATGCAACTGTTTGAAAGTTCCAAATTTCAGAACCTTCCAGCTTTCAGACTAGAAATGTTGAAGCCTATGCATAGTTCAAAATCTAAAAATCCTGCAACACTTACGATCCCAAGCATTTTCAAACAAAAGGACCTTTGATATTGACACAGGGTGTCACGTAGCCCAGAATGACCTTAAATTTCTGACGTCCTGCTTCACTGACTGAGAAGCAGATTACAGTGCAACATCCCCACATGCAGTTTATGGAACCCTAGGGCTTGCATGTGATAAGCAAGGGCTCTGTATTCTCAGGACCCTTCAATCTTTAAAAGCATTAAAACAATAAAAAAATTCACTCACTGCAATGAGCTGTGTGAAATTTCATGTCATTCTTTGGTAGTTATTTCAATGCTTGGAGAGAAGAGGCAAGATAAATATTTGTGGAGAAGAAATCATACTTTCTTATTAAAAAAGAAAAAGGTCAAGAAAACACCTTGATAAGGAGGAAATGCAGACAAATAAACTGTCAACCTTGGAAGGTTATACATATATTTTATTCATGGAAAGAATGTCTCCAACTGGCTGCAGCCTGTTTAGCAGAAACTGCTATCACAGACTGCCCATGCTTGGCCCCAGCTTATCTCCATGGCAGGGTGCTCACTCCCACTCCCTCTGCAGGGCTCACACTCAGGCCAAGGCCCATTCTCACACTAAGACTAGGTCCCATTTTAAAATGACTACAACACTTTTAGGACAAGGAACTCAGATTTGTTGTGGCAGACCTTGGATCCAAGAACCACAGCAACAGAAACAGGAGGGTATGGATAAAGCAACTTCTGTTCAACCCTGAAGATAAGGGGGCAAGCTCTGAAGGAGAGAAGCTAAAAATGACCAACCATTAAGAAATGGTTTTATGCTCCCACAACCATCACCCCTTCTGAGACAAGGTCTCTCTGTGTAGCCCTGGCTGCTCTGGGACTCACTCTGTAGACCAGACTGGCCTCCAACTCTGATCTGCCTGGCCCTGCCTCCTGAGTACTGGGATTAAAGGCCCATGCGCAGCCTCACATTATGCATGAGTTTCATGAGTACCCTACGCTTCCTTCACCTCCTTGAATAGCGAGGGTACTAACTTCATTTATAGAAAAATGAAACTGACAGAAGACAAAGAGATAAAGGCCCCCCAGTCTTCGTTCCAAGAACAAGAATTCTGTGTCAGTAGTATGATGTTTTCATTATTTACACTCAAGAAAATTTGCTTTGGGCCGGCCAGGTGTGGCCGTGCACACCCAGCACTTGGGAGGCAAAAGCAGGTGGTTCTGAGTTCAAGGCTGGCCTGATCTATAAAGAATAGAGTTCCAGGACAGCCAGGGCTATATAGAAAGACCCTGTCTCAAAAGGGGAGGGGGGTGCAGCATAATGTGAATACATCTGTGGACAGGAAGCTCGCTGTACATGCATGGCCAGCCTGGTCTATATGGTGAGACCCATGACATCGAGGACTGCCACATAGCCAGTCTCAGGAGTCAAAACAGAAAAAAGGAAAAGAACGAAAAGAAAAAAGTTAAATTGCTTTGGAAGAATCACCCACAGGATCAAGAATAAAAAAAACTTTAAAGAGTCCACCAGGTGTGGTGATGGCATATGCCTTTAACCCCAGCACTCAGAAGGCAGAGGCAGAATTCCAGGACAGCCTGGGCTGTTACACATAGAAACCCTATCTGTGGGGTTGGGGGGACAGACCTGGACCGACTTACAGGCTGGGTAGTGGCCCACTCCTTTATCCCAGAACACAGGAGGCAGAAGACAGATCTCTTGAGTTCAAGGCCAGTCTGGTCTACAGAGTTCCAAGTCAGCTAGGCCTACAAAGGACACTACCTCCAAACGGGTGAGGGAGCATGATGTTAACACACTACTTTTGTGGAACAGCATACCATTTCTTAATGGGTGGTCACTTCGGGCTTCTGTCCTTCAGAACTTGCTGCCCCCTTATCTTTAGGGTTGAGAACAGAAGTTGCTTCACCCATATCCTCCTAATTTTATTGCTGTGGTACTTGGATCCAAGGTCTGCCACAACAAATGATCTCCCTTAATTCAATATCAGCCTGGTCTACAGTGAGACCCTGTCTGAAACAAACAGAATGAAAAAAAAAAAAAACCACAAACTTTAGGGGCTGGAGAGATGGCTCTGTGGTTAAGAGCAATATTGTTCTTTCTTCCCACCACCCACATGTGGCAGCTCATAATCTGCCTTAACTCCAGCTCCAGGGGATCTGACACCTTTTATACACATATATACACATGCATGTACATAATTAAAAGTAGGAAAATAAGCTCTTAAAACACTTTACAGTTCAATGTTCATGCCAAGCATGTGGCATGTACCTCTAGTCCCAGCACCCAGGAGGCAGAGGTAGGATGCCACCATAAACTCCAGGCCAGCCTAGGACACACAGTAAATGCCAGGCTAGTTTGGGCTATACAAGGATCCTGTCTCAAGAGACTGAATAAATACAATAAAAAATTAAACGTAAATCCAACTTCCAGTGGGGGAAAAAAAAGAAAAAACAGACTGCAACACAATACAGTAAGAGATATTTCCGTTAGTACCCCAACAATATAGGATAGGATAAATTACCAGAAATTAGATGATTAAAATAAACCAATGCACAAAAAAATTCTTTTGCTAAGAGTTTGGAAAGAAACATTGGGTTGCTTTACTGTCTATTCAGCACACATCTGAATACACAGTGAAGAGTAACTAGGCAAACTTACTATTTTGCTTGTTTGGGGTTTTTTTTTTGTTTGTTTGTTTTTTTGAGTCTTTGAAACGGGGTTTCTGTGTCTCTGACTGTCCTAGAACTAGCTCTGTAGACCAGGTTGGCCTCGAACTTATAGAGATCTGCCTGTCTCTGCCTCCCCAAGTGCTGGCATTAAACGTGTGCACCACCACCGCCCTGCACAGATCAACTGAATTCCACCCACTTTCCGTTCAGAAGCAATCCAATCTGTGCTTCAGTGTAAATGTTGAAAAGATGTCATTTATCACCGACATTGTATCTGTAAATTTCCTGTTACTGATACTGAGCTTTTGTTATTTTAATTTCTAAGACAAATATAGCTAACATTCCCTGCTGCAAACAATGCCCACCACGTCTTCAAAACTAGAACTTGCCTAACAATCCAACTCCTTGGTCACTAAGATAACATTCAGTCTAGCTATTAAATTTGCAAGAGATTCCCAGGCCAAAAGCTGAACAAGAAACTGCATTCATCATCTACTCAGCTGTAGCATGTCCCCTTAACTGCAGTGAATGGTGGCAGGATCTGTGTACTTACAATGCACCAGGTGCCTTGAACCTGAAGGGCAGGATCTTACCCGAGTTCCTTTCTAAATTACCCAATGACGTCATCATCTGCGCCTCTGACAGCCCCCCTTTCTACAAGCGGATCTACTCAACTTGGGAGGCTTGCTTTCACCATCATCAGATTTCAATTTCAGTTTTTTGTGTTTTGTTTTCTGAGACTGGGTTTTCTCTGTGTAGCCCTGACTGTCCTGGAACTCTGTAGACCAGGCTGGCCTTCAACTTAAGAGCTCTTCCTGCCTCTGCCTCCGAAGCTCAATTAAAATCGTACGCCCACGCCCAGCAGTATTTCAATTCTGAATGATCAATAACCTAAGCCACCAGGAAATACATTTGAACCCCTTCTCACAATTGATCTTTCATAATAATCTGTACACACTGAGGTTAGACGGGAACACAAGGCCTAAAACGGTAACGAAGGGACAACATCACTCAGTCCTAAGGTCCAAACTGAACCAATTGGGGGCAAGGGGGAGACAGAACCTCACTATGCAGCCTAGTTTGTTTGCAAGTATCGAGACCAGGCTCCCTCCGACTCAAAGATCTACCTGCCTCTGACTTCCGACTTAAATCCGGGACACTGGGCTTAAATCTAAAGACCAGAAAGGGACCACTGAATTTGGTAAAGGCGGGTGTTTACCTAGAAACTTTGGTTCACATGCCTAGGGCTACATTAACTGCCAAATATGGACAAGAAATTACTATCCTCATCTATTTCAGTGCGTCCTTTTAACTGTAGTTAATGGTTCCCTGATCCTGGTACTTGCAACAAACGAGGTATGGTGTCTTGAAGCTAAAAACCAGAAACCTCAACCCAAGTTAATAAATAGCACAACAATCATACCCGGAGGGAGGGCGGCAATTTTCCTTGATTCAGCTTTGGTGCACGTGTTTTGTTTTTAAGGAGGCAAAAGGCAGCTCCTTATACAGTCGACTCAAAACCAGTTATAGCTTACGAGTATAAAAATTGTGAACACGACCCTATAACCCCAAAGCAACATAGAGACACCTGAAGAAATCTGCTCTTAAGAGACGCAAGAAAACCTCGATCAAATTCCACTAACAAAATCCACACCATCTAGGGAAACTTACATTCTTCCCCCCTCCCCCTTCAAAAAAAATATCATGGGGGGGGGGCGAGAAAAACCCATTCCCAAAGCACTCAAACGTCTTTTTTATTCCTGGACAACTGGGAGATCGCCTGCAGAAAAAGGACGGAGGAGACTCGCTCGTTACAGCCCTAGTATCAGAACATGTTCGGGATAATGGGGAGAGGAGGGGGGGGCTCCGAGCACCCGGC
>CABHPH010135360.1:0-45842 GCA_902168325.1 Peromyscus nudipes
TCGTTAAACTGTGTCTTTTATTGAAAGACGCTAAAACAGCCAAAACCAAAATCCAAAACATAAAACCAAACAACAGCAACAAAAAACTCTTTCGTCGCCCACCCCCTGGGTTTTTTTAGAGAAAGTGCGAAAAATAAGATGCTGCGTGTAGCTGTTGGATAGTTTTTGATTTTTTTAAAAACCGAATAGACCAGTTAGATTTATGGAATATAAAATTCTTTTAGCTACCTAGTGATAGATTCTATCTCCCGTTCGTATTTGTTTTCTTACTCTTCATTTATTATTTTTTATCAGGACTGGTTGCCTTAACAAGCAGCGTTTGGTTTTAAGAAATACTTGGTAGTGTAGAATTTTGAAGTAGGAAATTGAATTTAAATCTTAACGAGTTTCCACATGGGATATATACGGAAGGTAAATAAAAGTGATCTTGTTTTTAAATTATACTAAAACTCCGCATCCTTCTTTTGGTGGTGCTGGGAATAGACCTGAAGGCCTCACACATCCTAGCGTAGCGCTTTCCCGCTGAGATACATCCTTATCCTCAAGACGCCCAGAATTTAAAGGGGAGATTTTAATTTTAGTACTCAGCGTGTCTAATTCACTCTGAAGCCAAGGTTGAGTTTGAATTCCTGATCCCAAGTGCTGGGATTATAGGGGTGAGCCATCATACCAGGTTTTTTGCAGTGCTGGGGATCAAATCCAGTGCTTCATACGTGATAGGCGAGTACTTTACCACCCGAGTCACACACCCAGCCCTATATATCTTAAACTCTGAATTATGATTAGTATGAGGAAAACATGTCGTAATGAAATACTCTAAGAAAAATGTAAATTGAGGAAATGGAAAGTGTTAGCATATACAATTTATTCACCAAGGCTTTATACATGAATGTGCCATCTCCTCCTAGTTAATTTTTTCATCAGTACATAAAATAATTGCATGTAACAGTGGAGTCATGTCTGAACAAATAAGCAACTGTGGAGACTGATGAATTGGCTAACTCTGTGGACTGGGGTTTCTGAACCTCATGTTTCTCATCTGTAAGGTGGGACTAATCATTTCAACAGTTAGTGTATAGCTCAGTATTAAATGAAGTAACATTTGTAAGGTACTTAGGATGCAGTAATATATAAAGAAATGATGTTTTAATTTAAAACATCTATACTCTATACAGATTGCATCCAAATTTTTCAGTTTACATGCTTATTCTACTATATTTCAGAAAATTCTAGTTAGTTTGTAATCTCAGAATTGATGAGGACAGCTTCTGCAAAACAGGAAAGGAACCGAGGATGTAGTTAGTATTGGCGCCTGTGGAATAATAGCTACAAGGTGCTTCACTAATAGGCCTAGTAAGTCCACTGATTTCACTCCTAAGCAACTGGTCCTTCAAGAGGATACATTTTCCAAACTTGAAAGAAACTTTATTTAGCAACCATTCTGAGGAATACATTAATAGAAATGAATATTTTTGAGATATTATGCCAAATGACCTTTTAAAATATAATGAGGTCTAAGTCCCAAACTGTACATTTGCATTCTAAAAGAGAACCTTTTTAGGGGCCTGCTCTTTGCTACTCAACGTTATCAGTGAGATTGTTTCTTTTGCAGCTACTGTCCTTTGTAAAAGTTGAGGAGATAAATGTGTACTTTGGGTAGCGCTGGCAGCATCAAGGAAGCTGTTAAGCTCTAGGATGAAGCAGGCATTAAACACTGAAGTTATTTTATACACCACCTTAGTAGTTCAGCTCAACTTATGTTATTTTTAACTAATGGAAATTTGGATTGTGGTTCGTGGAGTCCTCTCTTGATTAGCATCTGTAGCCCAGATGTGTGTGGTGGTTATCTTGTAAATACTTAACCCTCTAATTAATAAATAATGATAGTGTGATTTCTAAATCATCCTCTATCATGTCCATATGTCTGTGCAAGCCGAGTTTGGTTTTATAAGAAAACATACATTAAAAAGTATGTGTGCAACCATATTTTCTAATTTCCTGATTGATGTGAATTTATATATGGGAAGTCGTAGGTGTCTCTTTTCTACTGCCGACTGGAAGGTAGGTGGTACCAAAAGGGCTTTCATTTTCTGTTTAGTGTTTTGCAAGATCTGTAACTCCCAACTCTTGAAATTCCCCAGTTTGAATACTGTGGATTTGCCTTGCTCAGCAGCTGGAAGAGACTTCACAGTCTACAGCTCAGTTTCAGCTGAGCAATGGAAAACAAGGAACTGTGTGCCAAGGTCTTCTATTCTTTTGTGTTCTGATTCACTAGCTTTATGTGGGAAACAGGGAGGACAGTTGCTGTGTGGTATTACTAGAGTCCTCATCAGAATTGTTAGGATGACCATGAAGTAAAGAAATATGTATTATAGTTAATAATTCACATTAGACGGCTTTTTGACCCTATATTTAAATATAGGAAACAGTCAATATATATTTGAGGGTTTTTTCTTTCTGTTAGATCAGTGTTGTATCATGAACAAATGCAGTATTGATTTGTTTAGAAGGCTAATTGCTACGTTAAGACAGCACTAGTTCATATAAGAAAGCAAGATAGGCACTGATGGGTCCTGGTTGGTTTACCCCCACACTTCAGGAAAAATTAACTCTGAGATGAGTTAGCATGACTAAGAAGGAGTATACTTATTATTGTAATATTGGAATTATGTATGTCCAGACTTTTAAATAAGAAAGAGCATCTCTTAGGACTAAACAGTAGTTAGTAATCATACCTTGTGCTTGAGGAAATGTAAGTAGGGCTTACCATTTGCTTAAGATCATAATTAATTTTTGATGACCCATTTAAAGTTAAGCAAGGTCTGTACACCAGAATTTAGGAAGCCATGTACTATGAAGATGTTGGGAGATTTTAGTTATAATAAGAAAGGTTTTTTTGGTTTACTTACTAAAACTAATTATGTTGTAGATAATAGGATGAAAAGATAATTGAATACAGTTCCTGTGGCCTCAGCCAATTATTGGTATATTCAAATAAATATATATTTACATGCTATATTTTAGCAAAAAGAATAGACCAATGGAGAAGGAAGGTAAGGAAAGCAGAATTATTATTATTTTACTTTGAACTACTTATCAGAACATTGAAAGCTGCTTTGCTTTAAGCTATGTGTTGAGACTCGAAGATATTCTGTGAGGAAATAGCAACACCTTGCTTTTGGTCCAGAAAGATTAATAGCTTTTGGTTGAAGGGCAGCAGCTAGAGTGAAGAGTCTAGAGACATAGTTGGATTTGCATCTACGGTGAAACAGAATAACATTCATTCAACAACTTAGTGAACAGCCACCTTCACAGAGGAGTGGCTCATATTAGATGCGTTCCTGAAAGGGAGAACTGGAGTGTAATAGTTGGTGGCGGACTCAGAGTGGAGGAGAGTAGAGGGTTGATATGATCAAATACATTGAATATGTGTATGAGATTCTCAATAAATTTAAACATTGATTAATAGGTAGTTGCAATGTGTGTGATAAGTACTGGGTTGAAGAGGTTACAGAAATGTTTTGTGAAATCATAAAAAGGCTTCTTATTGTGAATCTGAGCAGTTTAGCCTAAGTGTGGGAAGGATAGAAGATTGTCCCCCAGCATGGGCAAAGCCTAGCCATCACTTCCTAGTCTGCTGACCTTGCATTGTTACATTCTCTGTCTATACCTGAATTATAAAATGAGAATGACACCTTAACTTCTACTGAATTATGTAACACCAACGTTCCTCAGTGATTTATGTAAGTTATACTATTTAGTATTTACATCAAGCTTAGGGAGTACGACAGTTATTATCTACTGCCATATAGGTAGGTGTTAGAGGCATGATATGAATCCAGGCGTGCTTACATAAAAATCATTAATTTTGAGACACAGCCAAGTAGCTCAGGATGGCTTTGGATTTAACTAGGTGGCTCAGTGTGGCCTCAGTGTTGCCTCAGCTTTCTGAGTGGTAGGATTACAGGGCATACCACTCTTCCTGACTTCTATGAATGGTATAGAGTTATTTATAATAATATGTACATAAGTGGTTTGTTATACATACCATGGATATAACCTGCTTCTATTATTATTAGTGCAGAAGATTTTGAACTGGTGGGCAATATTTTTGTTTTGTTTTGGAAGTGTCAGGTAATCTAGATCCTTGCACATGGTAGGCAATATATCTACCCTTAACATATATTCCAAGGTATTTTAAACTTTTTTATTTTTCACACAGGATCTTGTTAAGTTGCTTAGGGTGGCCTTGCAATTCTTCTGCCTTATTATCCAAGCAGTAGTGGTTACAGCCTTCAGGCATGTACCACTAGTCACATGCTCATGTTTTTAAACTTTAGGTGTATACAAAAGGATCACAGTTCAAAAGATGGCAATATTTTTCTAGTTGCTCAAGGAACAGCCTGCTTTATCCATATTTTATACTTTTCAGAGGATATTGGGTGAATTAATGTTTCTTCATTAAGAAGAACCTATTTTCCACTTTTGTCTAGTATGGAAGAAAAAGTATACTATAATGTCCTCTAAATGTTATAATGTAGACATATTCTTGGTGTCACAAGGTCACATGTGGGAATCATTTACATCTATTTAAAAGGTGGTCAGAGCGATCAACTAAGAACTTCTATAGCCAGACAGTGGTGGCACATAGCTTTAATCCCAGCACTCGGGAAGCAGAGGCAGTTTGAGGCCAGCCGGGTCTACAGAGAGAGTTCGAGGACTGCCAGGGCTGTGAAATTAAGAGAGTAGATAAGAATACACGAGGAATCTTTGGCAGAAAAATGGACAGGAATCAGAGTGACTAAAACCATCAAACTGAGGGTGTGTCTAGTAAAAGGGTGTTTAAGGGAGTTGGTGATTAAAGAATTCAGGAGAAGAACATTTTTGATACCACAGCTCTTAACTCCATTTTAGAGATGTTTAATTGACATCCCAATGATAATGTAGAAATGGAAATAACAGTGGGGCTAGTTTACTACATAAAGGCTAAGGTATACATCACATCATGTTTTCACGTGTATGTGGATAGCTGTAAACATGGATATCGATGAGTTAGCTGAAAGGACTAAAGCTAAACGTAATCATCCGTAGATTTATAATTATAGAGTAGAGGAGGAATCAAAGTAATTAGAAGAGGCAGCCAAAGACATAGGAAACAATACAAGATAATAGTCACATAAATTGAAGGAAGAATCCCTTAAAGAGGGATTGTGTAACTGTGGTGAAGACTGTATAGAGGTTGAATATTTTAAATGAGTTTCATGTGTGTTTCCACTTTAATGTTTTCAAATCAGTATTGTTGTTGTTTACATATATGGAAAGGCTATAAATGGTCTTTATTATTTTGTCTAAAAGATAAAAATGTGTTTTTCCCTATTAAAGTATGGAACCTCAAGGTCTTTATGACAATGGAAACCAAAAAATTGATTGGCAAACCGCTTCAACCAGCAAGACCTGTTCGTCATCTCTCTTCTTCTCCAGGTGAGTAATGGAGTATTTAATTCTTTAAGTATTAATTTATTAACTGCTAATTAGTATTTGGAAGGTTAAATCATTTATAAATAATTATTTGAGGTGGATTTTAAAAGAAGTAATAAAAATTAATGATCCCTTCTGTTGGAAGAGTTTACAAATGCTACCTAAAGGTAAAGAGATTATTAGTATCTGCTGACCCTGAGTCTTCCACATCAGGCAGGGAAGGGAGAATAAGCCCTTAGTTGGAAGTAGCTGACTTTTTTGTCTGTTTGTTTGTTTATTTTAATGTCTTATTGCATAGTTAACTGGTCTCTGGTCAGAGAAACACCCTCCATATAAATTATTTGTACCTTGTGATTATTGTCAGTGCATAGTAGTCATGTTGTATAATGTCTTTTAAAAACACGGGAAACAAAATGACCATTTTTGTAGCAAACAATGCTTAGAGGCTAACATTACATTGTGCATGTAATGCCAATAGGAGTTGGGGACATGCTTGAGCTGTTCAGAAGTCAAACAACAACAGCAATAAAATAACGTAAGTAAGCCAGGACTCACGGCTGAGGCCTGTAATCCAACTACCTGAGATGTTAAGGCAATAAAATTGCAAACTCCAGGCTTATTTGGGCCACAGAGACAATTCAGGTCTGATTGGACAGCTTAGTAATAACCTATTTCAAAATAAAACCAAGGAGGCTGGCAAAATGGTGCAGTGGATAAAGGTGCTTTCCCCCAAGCCTGAAGACCCAATGTTAGGGAGTCCCATGAGTAGACCAAGCTATACAACTGTCACATGTATGTAGAAGGTTTAGGCCAGTCCCAGCTCCCTGGTTGTTGGTTCAGACTCTGAGTTCCAGTGAGCCCAGTTAGTTGATTCTGTGGGTTTTCTTGTCATGTCCTTGAGCCCTCTGGCTCCTTCAATCAATCCTCCCTCCCTCCCTCCCCCTCCTTCCCCCCCCCCCCCCCCCTCCCTTCCTTCCTTCCTTCCTTCCTTCCTTCCTTCCTTCCTTCCTTCCTTCCTTCTGCAGGATTCCCTGAGCTTGGCCTAATGCTTGGCTGTGGGTCTCTGCATCTGTTTCCATCAGTTACCAGATAAAGGCTCTCTGATGATCATTAGAGTAGTCACCAATCTGATCACAGGAGACGGCCAGTTCAGGCTACATACCCACTATTGCTAGGAGTCTTAGCTGGGGTCATCCTTGTAGATTCGTGGGAGTTTCCCTTGCATCAGGTTTCTACTTGACCCCACGATGCTCCTCCCCCTCCATCAAGATATCTCTTTTAGTTCTCTTCCCCTCTATCCACCCACCAACCAGATCCCTCAAGTTCCCATCCCCACCCACCCCCAGTCCACCTAGGAGATTTCTTTTGTTTCCCCTTCCCAGGGAGATCCATGTGTTCCCCCTTGGGTCCTCCTTGTTACCTAGCCTCTCTGGGTCTGTGGATTATAGCAGGTTTATCCTTTACTTTATAGCTAATATCTACTTATGAGTGAGTACATGTTTGTCTTTCTGGGTTTGGGTTACCTCACTCAGCATGATTTTTTTCTAGTTCCATCCATTTGCCTTTAAATTTACTGATGTCATTGTTTTTAACAGCCGAGTAA
Organism: Peromyscus nudipes; assembly: GCA_902168325.1. Lineage (NCBI taxonomy): Eukaryota > Metazoa > Chordata > Mammalia > Rodentia > Cricetidae > Peromyscus > Peromyscus nudipes. The sequence goes on from CABHPH010135360.1 coordinate 7,082, forward strand.
TACTCTATTGTATATTTTTCTTTATACATTCTTTGGTTGAAGGGCATCTAGCTTATTTCTAGGTTCTGGCTATTACAAATAAAGCTGATATAAACATAGTTGAGCAAGTATCCTTGTGGTATGATTGAGCATCATTTAGGTATGTGCCCAAGAGTGGTATAGCTGGGTCTTGAGGTGGATTGATTCCGAATTTTCTAAGAAACTGCCATATTGATTTCCAGAGTGGGTGTAGAAGTTTGCACTCCCACCAGCAGTGGAGGAGTGTTCCCCTTGCTCCGCATCCTCCTCAGCATAAGCTGTCATCAGTGTTTTTGATCTTAGCCATTCTGACAGGTGTAAGATGGAATCTCAGAGTCATTTTGATTTGCATTTCCCTGATGGCTAAGGATTTTGAACATTTGTTTCTCTGCCATTTGACATTCTTCTGCCATTTGAGAGTTCTCTGTTTAGGTCTGTGCACCATTTTTAACTGGATTATTTGGTTTGTTGATATGTAGTTTCTTGAGTTCTTTATATATTTTGGAGATCATCCCTCTGTCATATGTGGGGCTGGTGAAGATCTTTTCCCATTCTGTAGGCTGCTGTTTTGTCCTATTGACAGTGTCCTTTGCCTTACAGAAGCTTCTCAGTTTCATGAGGTGCCATTTATTGACTGTTGATCTTAGTGCCTGTCCTACTGGTGTCCTATTCAGGACGCTTTCTCCCATGCATTCAATGCATTCAAGGCTCTTCCCCACTTTCTCTTCCATCAGGTTCAGCATAACTGGGTTTATGTTGAGGTCTTTGATACACTTGGTCTTGAATTTTATGCAGGGTGATAACTAAGATAAGAAAATGATCTATTTGCATTCTTCTACATGCCAACGTCCAGTTATTTGTTGTAATCAATATCCATCATTTGTTGAAGATGCTTTATCTTTTTCCATTGTATAATTTTGGCTTCTTTGTCAAAAATCAGGTGTCCATAGGTGTGTGGATTTACATTTGGGTCTTCGATTCGATTCCATTGAGCTCATCCCTGTGGTCAGCTTTTGTCAGCACTCTTCCCCATCTCGATTTTGCAGGTCCAGATTCTCACTGACCCCTTTCCTCTAAGATTGTGACATAGATGAATGGGAAGGAGCGCAAGGTGACCCTGATCTGTAATTGAAGTATAATACATTTAAGATACAATGAACTGGAGGCTTGTTAGATAGAAAGCTAAATTTAAAAAAAATCAGTCTTGAGCTTTCACAACATATTTGCACACTTTGCACAGCTCAGGTCTTCAGAGGAATTTTCTTTTCCCTCAAATGCAGATTAAATTACTTCCTTTGTGAAGCCTTCCTGGTACCCTCAACCAACTATGGCACCCCTGTGATTTCTCTAAAGCTCACAGTAAGAGTATAGTTTACTGTGTATGAAATTATATGGTAACAATTACTTTTGAGCTTGTTTTTAGACTGTGAAGTCTTCTCATGCTTGTTACCTTTCTCCTAACAAGCTATGACATCAGAGGGTGGAATAAATATATGTTGGATAATGAACCATCATAAGCATTTTGTAACAATGCCAAAGATGTCACAAACGTGTGCTTTTTAGACTATGGTATATCATTTATTGAACATGTGAATGTTTAAAATAGTTTTTCCCTCTTCTTACAGGACCAGTATTCCCTTTTAACTTTCAGAATGAATATCCATGTAACACTCAGTGCTTACAAAGTGGAGTTGGCCGAGTAAGTCTTAGAGATTATAACAGATTGAGCTGGGGAGTAGCTCAGGGATTGTGTGTGTGTGTGTGTGTGTGTGTGTGTAATATATGTACACACATTATAGACTATAAAATGACATTGCTAAGTGGCTGTATGCCAGATCTTATGTTAAGAGCATTGTTCTCTTTTTTAAAAATATGTTAAGATATATATCATACATATATTAATGATTGCATGCCACCCATATACTTTTCACTTAGCATTTTAAAATGTAATATTTTTTCTATATTTGTTTAAAAAACTAAAAACAAAAGCCTGACAATTCAAAACTCACTGTGTATTTTTCTAAAATTAATTCCCTTTTCTTGCTACCCTCCCCAGAGCTAACTATCCTGGTTGTTATTTTTTCCATGAATATATTTTGAATTTTTGCCATAATAGAATTATTTTAACTACTTTATTTTTTTAAATTTTCTTTCACATCAATGTTTGTGTTGAAAAATTAAATTCACGAAGTGATACTTAGTGAAGCTTTCCTTCTGGCCTACGGCCCTTCCCTGGTGGTCCATTTTCTAGTAACCTAAGTAGATATCCTAAGTAGATATCCTGATGCAGATACATCCAGAATTAAGCTGTGGGTACACAAGCGTTGACACCTGGAATGCTAGGCAACTGTCTAACAAACAGAGCAGCTCCACGGCTGCTGATGGAGAAAAACACTTCAGCTTACACGAACAGACCCCATTGTGAGTTCGTTTTCTTTTGATGGGTATTTGTTTCAGTTTTATACCAATGTAACAATGGCTCTCCAGTGCATTTTTCAGTTTTTCAAGTTTGAAAGATTCTCTGTGATAAAACAATAAACAAACAAAACCAGGAAGAGAATTGCTGTGTTAAGCAATGTTTTCACAGGTGATGGTGCAGGCCGTTACACCTTTAACCCCAGCAGGGAGACAGAGGCAGGTAGATCTCTGAGTTCGAGGCCAGCCTGGTTGACAGAGCAAGTTCCATGACAGCCAGGGCTACATAGAGAAACCCTGTCTGGAAAATCAAACTAACAAACAAAAAAATAAAACAGAAAATAATGTTCTCACCTTTAGCTCTGTTAGCTACTCAGATTATGCAGTGAGGTAAATTTTCTATGTAGGGCATGGAACTCTGTCACCTAACCAAGGTCCTTATCTTGTTATTATCAGACATAACATTTTTTTCTTGCGAAGTGGTTGCAAATTCTTGTGTTGCTTTTAATTTTTATCTCTGTGGCCTGAGAATTGGAGTATCTTTTCATGTGTTTAGTTTGACTCACATAGTTTTTGTATGTGCAAAGAGAATTGCCAATTCACATTATTGCCCATTTTTTTCTTGTTAACTTCTTTCTTTATATTCCTTTGAAATATATTTTGGGTTTTGATATTGTTCTTATATACACAGAAAATATTTGAAGAACATGGTCTATGAGAAAGTTGTTTCATATTTGGGAATTTGTGAGTTCCCGAAAAGAGATGTCATGTTTTTCTTTGTATTTCCAATTCAAACCACAGTGCTCCTATTTCATGGTACCCTGTGTTCCTTAAGTGACTGTGTTCATTAGGGTGATTGCTAACTAACTAGCATCTTTGGAAGAATTAGAAGAAAACCAACAATATTATTGAAAAATTACAAGATGGTTATATTTTGTTCCTATTCATTAAAAGTCACCATCAGGATGGCGTAGGGCACTCCTTTAGGTACACACCTCATAGCTGTGTATACCAGCACCAGTCTGCAAAGCCCACTTCAGCTAAGTCTGGTCTGGCATTTGGCTTGTCACTGAACTCATCTGGTCTTTACTTTGACTGTAAACATGATGATCATGCTTATCTTTGTGTGATTATGACATGTCACAGAACATATAATCACTTTGCAAAACTTTTAGTAAGTATTTTTTTTACAAGTGTGAAATATTTTAGATAATGGTTATTTTAATGTGAATAGGCATGAAAAAGTATAATTTTACCTTTGATGTTAGGCCTTGCTTTGAAGTGGCTGTTTCAGAGTTTAATGATCATCCACTAAAATTTTAGATGTGAGAAAGAAATTTTTACATGTGTTTATTTGTGCAAAGTGTGTGTATGTTTTATAACTCACTGAGTGTAGTTAGTGTTACTTGCATGTGTGTGGGTGTGGGATTGCTTAGTGGGTCATGAACACCTTACCAGTGGCTGAGCCTCTAAAGGAAAATAACCCCCCTCTCTTCCAGCTACCATTAAAGCCAATAGTCTCCATCTGGTCCTGGAGCTCATGTGCCCCTCTGCCCCCATGGGCTCAATTGTGTGCAGGTCTTGTGCAGATAGCCATAGCTTCCCTGAGTTCGTGTGTACAATGCCATGCCATATCCAGCAGCAAGCGTCTCACATCCTTTTCTGTCTTATATTGTTTTCACTCCCATCTTGGGGATATTCCCCGAGTCTTGAGGGGTGGGAGAGATACTGGTGTTCCATTTAGGGATGAGAAGTCAGCATTCACTTTGGCCAGTTTTGAATCTTTGAATTAACTACTCCCCATCCTATCAGAATGTGGTTAGTTAACTGCAGAACATGCATGCCACTTTCACTACTATTCACATCTCAGTACTGGCAAGTCAGTATTACAGAGCACATGGGGGTTATCTGTAGCTGAGTTTGCTCCAGTCCTGCCTGGCCCAAGGTCAGGACAAATCTCTCTCACCCGCCAGTCCCGCAGCCACTCAGACCCAACCGAGTAAACACAGAGACTTATATTGTTTAAACTGTTTGGCCTAATGGCTCAGGCTTCTAGCTATCTAGTTCTTCTATCTTAAATTAATCCATTTCTATTAGTCTATAAGTTGCCACGTGGCTCATGGCTTACCGGTACCTTACATCTCGCTTTTCGTGGTGGCAGCTGGCAGCGTCTCTCTGTCTCAGCCTTCCACTTCCCAGAATTCTCCTCTCTCTTTGTCCCGCCTATACTTCCTGCCTGGCTACTGGCCAATCAGTGTTTTATTTATTAACCAATCAGAGCAACGCATTTAGCATACAGACCATCCCACAGCAGGTGTCACTGCATCATCAGGATGAAAGCTATATGTCTGTGACCAAGGATGAGAGTATTAGTGGTTAGGAGTGTGGGCATAAAGATTTGGAAAGACTTAGATGTGTCCATTTAGCAAAGCAACAGTAGTAAATTATCCCCGTAGAGTGTATTACCTCACAAGCCATGGGCTTTTGACCAGGTTTGCAGCACCAGGCATGAATTCCCTTCTGTGAAATGGGCCTGAAATCTTAACAGAATGTGGTTAGTTAACTGGGTAACATGCATGCCACTGTTTCACTGCTGGTCACAGCTTGACTGGTAAGTCACTATTATATAGCATACAGGGTTTATTGATGCATAAGATCATTGATAATTTGCTCCACAGTAGCCTGCAAAGCATCTTTTGGCACTATAAAAGCTAGCCATAGGGGAGGAAGTTTTCAGGTCAGTTCCAGTTTGATGCCATTGTGTCCTACAACCAAATGTGTGGTTTCAGAATCAGAGTCTTACCATCTAATTGTGTTGGGTAACTAAGGACAATGGCAATAACTATATTGTTTTGGGGAATTCTGCCTCCCCCCCTCCACCCAGAAGCTCATAGGTGAGCTGAGATTGACTTGAAATACTGTCTCCCTCTGTACCAGGCTGACCTTGAATTCACAACCCTCCCACCTCTGCCTCCTGAGTGCTGGAGCTGTAAGTGTGCAGCAGAATACCAGCTTTCTGTTGTTCACTTTAAAAAGCAAACTTATAGCTGGAGTTTATTAGTTAGCTCCAAGTATTCTGTGATTAATATTTTAGGCCTTACAAAAAGCCTCTGGGTGGTAAAAAGAAATATTATATAAACGCTTCAGTCCCAAGTTTAAAAGTGTGTTTTCTTACTCAACAGTGTAAGACGAATGGAATGCAAGCCTTTTCTCAAGGTCTTAATGAGCAACAGCAACACCAGTCTCCAGTTAAAAAAGGTACACTTTTGCTAAAATTCTCAACTTTAATCACAGACTATCCTCAGTATTCATATAAGGTTAACTCTCTTTGTTATTTTCCTACCTATCTATACATAATAATTTTATTATATTTTAGGTTGATTTGTTTGTATTAGTAATTACATTTGTTTTTCTGCTCTCAAAGAGACATCAGAATAACAGTTATTTCAATGAGATGGAAAGTTATATATTTTATCAAAATTTTTATTGGGTGATTGTTTGACTGACTTGTAGTATACATACATATGCACATACATACATATTCTCTTTCCCTCCCTCTCTCTCCTCTCCTCCCTTTTCCTGCCCCTCTTCACTTTTAGGTTTTAACCCCATCAGGTACCAGATACCTGATTTCCAAGTGTTTTCCCCTGTGCTGGAACACATTGTCTCAGTTCCTTCTTTCAGTGCTCAGCATTTTAATTAGATGACTCCCAACTTGGAGTGTTTCTCTTTTGGTGCTGTGTTTTAGGATTAGATGGAAAAAAAAGACTGTCAGCTCTTATGAATATTTACCCTTGGTCCCTTCAGGGTTTGATACTTTTATAACTTTTGGGCTTTTGATCCATTTTGAGTTGATTTATGTATCTATTGTGAAATTAGAATCCAGCTTCATTCTTTTTTCATGTAGCTATTCAGAATTAAAGACACATTTTCCTTATTGAATGTCCTTGGAACCTTTCTTGGGAATTAGGTGATGTGGACATTGGTGTTTACTTATGAACTCTCACTTCTAATCCTTTATCCTATATTTTTACCCTATGCTGGTGCCACACTGTTTGAGTACTGTAGTAGCTTTGTAGGAAGTTTTGATTGTTGGAAGTATAAACCCTCTAATGCTGTTCTTTCTCAAGATAGTTTAAACTATTTGGGGTTCATTGAAATCCATATGTTTTTTAGGATCAGATTTTCCATTTATGTAATAGACAACACTAAAATTTTGGTAGTGATGGCACTGAATCTATAGATCATTTGGGAGGAATATTACCATCTTGAAATACCATGTCTTCCAGTCAGTGAGTAAGGTATGTGTTTGTTCCAGCTGCTATCTCTTGTCCTGGGAATGCTTATCAAACAGATTAAGTTTTTAGTGAAATTACAGGGTTCAGAGAAAGTTGATTCTTCCAGGTGTTTACCAGCTTTTTCCCAGCTTGGCTCTTTTCCATGATGTCACTCAGGTTTCTCCTCGATTTTCACCTTGTCTTCATTCACTGTCTCTCTTTGCTCAAGTACATTCTTCAGAAAATTTAGGAAGAAGGGTGTTGAACAGGTGTTTGAAAATGATGTTTTTCCACTTTCACACGTGATTGATTGATAGTCTGGCTAGATAGAAAATTTCAGTTGAAGATGAACTTTCAAAATGCATGCTTTTAATAAGGTAGACACAAAATCTGAGCTATTTTAAGTTCTCGTTTATACGAAACAACTAGAAAAGGCAAGTCTATAGAAACAAACGAGACAAAAGTGAACTTTCTCAATATGAAGATACTGTAGGGTCCTCAATGTGGAATATTTTTTGCATATTTCTTTGGTAGTTTTTCTCCACCCCATTTTTCTCTCTGTTCCTTTTCTAAAGCCCCTATTTGGGTCTGTTGTTAATAGCATTGGCTCTCTAGTGTGTTTTATATTTCCTTAGTCATTCTTTACCTTCTGAACACCCCTTCCCCCACATACGCACATGCTCACCTTGCTAATAGCTTTTCTTGTTTTTTCTCCTGGGGCAGCACAGCCCAATGTGAATTTACAAATCCTTAGTTTTCAGTCACTGGCAGTTCCCGTCACAGAATTGATCCCATCCTATGAGCTGCTTTTACACAGCACTGTTAAAGCAGCAACTATCCAGTCTCTTCCTCCTCATCTTATTATCCAAATTTAAAATCCTTTCCTCTCAGAGAATCTATTCCTTAGGAGCTTTACCGAAAGATACAATGTAGATATTGTAGAAGTCACCATTTTAAGTGGGTGAATTGTCTGTCCTCTTGCTAAACTGCAGAATTGTGTAAGCATCGCTGCATTTCCATCACAAAACACACTCATTTGTTGCACATTTGCCTCATTCCCTATTTCCACACTCAAGCAGCGAATACTGACTGCTATCTTTTTCTATTGTGTATTACTTTTTTGTTTTATGTTTTTTCTTGAAAAGTGGTAGATAGGAATTTCACTATATGGCTATACAACATTTTATTTATCCTTTTGCATTTTAATGTTTGATTATTGTTGATATTGATTGTTTATATAAAAAGTTATTGTTTGGATTTTTTAATTCCTCTGGAGTAGAAGTTGAGTTGATGTACCATAGAAGAGGTAGATGCATAATTTCATCATACTGTTTTAGAGTGAGGTTTAGATTTAGATACATCTTGTAGCTAGATGTATCTGTGACTCTAATTGCTTGACAGCATTTGACATTCATAGCTCATCATTATTATTTCAGTTGCAGTAATTCTAATAGACTCTAATTTTCAAATGGCCATATCAAGGAAATTTAAAACCTGGGTTCAAATATGTATATAGCTATTTCAGCATGTTGAATGTTGGTAGGAAGTTGCTCATCCTATCTCTTTATTTTATAATTAATGTCTGATAAGAACTCTATTATTTTTCTAGACAGTGATCATTTGAGGTTGTTTTTTGTTGATTAATCAATCTACTGAGATGATAGTAAGAACCAGCTTTGTCTTTGTTTTTGCTTTGTCTTTGTGATTGTAAATTCATTTGTCTTTGGATTTGTTTAGTTTGTCCCCCACTCGACCCCAGCATTGCAGTGTAGCTTATTAGGTCATTACTTGTATATACCTATTTTCTTAATGATATGATTTGCTTCCACAAACCTCTTATTGAGGCTCAGTTCCCCATTATAATAGTAAGAATGGGGACCTAGTCTTTAAAATAGATTAATGCCAGTCTCTCTAACATATTCATGCCTCCTATGCTAAGATGCCTCCTTGCGTGTTAAGATGAAGTCAACAGTTCCTTCCTTCCCAGATGCCATGGTGTTTGGATTTTCCAGCCACCAGAATGATAACCTGCTTTTCTTTCTCAGCTACCTAGAGTCAGGTATACTGTTAGAAGAACACAGAAACAGAACAAAACATTTCTTTATATGTTTTATGTTTTGTTACATATGTTTAAAACATTCTTGTGTTATTAGTTGAGAATTTTGTACAAAGTGCTTTGATCACACTCACCTTCCTCCCACAACTCCTTCCAGATCTCCCCCCACCCTCCACTTCCCTACTAATCCAATTCTGTGTCTTTTTACTCTTTGAAACTCATTAAGACAAATTTCTGCTACCCCAATATTCTTAGATGTGTATTCTACTGGACTGTGGTCAATTTACCAGGAGCTATAATCTGGGAGAAAAATGATTAACATTTTTCTAACTAACAATTGCCAAGAGCTCCTTGGCTAGGGAAGGGACTTCATGCACAACCCCCTCTCCACGCCGGGATTCGGTGTGACTTGGGCTTGTATTGGTCCTGTGCAGGCTGTCATAGCACTGAGAGTTCATATGCGCCCTTCTGCCCTTCTGTGTCCAGAAGACGCTTTCCCTATAGTTGTCTGCAGCCTCTGGCTTTTATATTCAGTCCACTACCTCTTCTTCTTCAATGATCTCTGAGCCTTTGGAGGAGGAGGTGGAGTATGTCTGTTCCATTTATGGCTGATCATTCTGCAGTGTCTTATTCTCTACACCACAGCCAGTTGTGAGTCTCTTTGTTCATCAAGTAAATAGAAGCTTCTTTGATGAAGGTTGAGAGATGCATTAATCTAAGTCATTAGCAGCCACTTTAATACTGTGTTCACTTAGCAGAATAAAAGTAGTAACTTTAGGGATTTCCACTTGGTATTGATAACCGATTGGAATGTTCTTCTCTGGGAAGACTACTTCTCCAGCTCTTACTATTTCTTAGTTACCAGTAGTTCTTACTGTAGGGTCAAAGCCTGTTCGCTTTCCTCTGTCAATGTCTATTGGTATTGTCCTTCAAAATCAATTTTTTTTAAAATAGTAACTTCTCCCTTATGGCCTATGAATTGTTCAGCTATAGGTCCTTGGCCTGATAATGGTGCTAGGTGTGGGTTTCATGTTGTGGAACAGGCCTTAAATCCAATCTCAAAGTGATTGATAACGTTTGTTATGTTTATGGTACTACTGCCACAGTGGGCATGGCTTGCCAGCCTAGGCATTATTATGGCTCCCAAGGTGTGAGGTAAGTGAGGCAAGATTGATGGTTAACTTTTCTCCTCTCGTAGTGTTCATAGCACCTTTCAGTAGTATGAAAACTAGCCAGTAGGGTGAAGCTTTTAGATCAGTACCAGCTTGATTTCTCCATGTTCTGTGACTCACATATGTGATGTCTTCAGCAATAGAGTTGCCCCAAACCTTTGATGCAATAAGAATTTGTTCCCATTGAAGCTACATTTCAGCCATATTGTACATATTTGAGAAAGACTTATGTTTTAAATTTACATGCATGAATTATTTTGCCTGAGCGTATGTATCAGGCACCAAATGTATGCCTGGTGCCTGTGGAGGCAAGAAGAAGATGTCAGATCCCTTGGACCTGGAGTTACAGACAATTGTGTACCACCAAGAGGATTCTGGGAACTGACCCCAAGTCCTCTGCAAGAGCAGCAAGGATTTTAACCTTTGAGCCATCTTTCTAGCCCCACTCTCTGAGTTTTAAATGCTATATTTGAATTGTTCACTTTAAAATATTTTTAATTGTATTTTATGAATGTATGTTGAAATATATTATTTGACTTGTTAGAAATTTGAGATTTTATAGGTATTATAGATTTATAATTTAATTTTGTTATTATATAGACTTTAATTTATTAAGACTTGTTTATGGTCTGACTTATAGCCGCTATCTGTATATTATACCAAATATATTAAAAGGGAACTTATGTTTTAGGTGTCATGTTTATAATTTTAGTTAGATAAAATTTTTAATAATGCTCTTGAGATTGCTGCTGATTTTTGTGCTTAATTTTCTTACTTTCTGAAGGAGGGTTTTATAATACTTGATGTTATTGTCTAAGTTTCCCAATTTATTTCTGTTAAAGTTGCTTCATGTCTTTTAAAAGTCCATTATGTAGAACATAATGATAATTACCTCTTTGTTTGAGAAGATAGCTAGCCACTTCAGATTTCTTATTCCTAGTCTTGGAATATATATATATATATCTAGTCTATATATCTATATATAGATATCTCATATACATATATAACACACATATATCCACAACATGCACACATATATGTATATATAGCTTCCACACAAATATATTTGTTTAATGTGTCATTTGCAGGCAGTACAGAGTAAGAAGAAGGGCTTCTTTACCCAGGGTCAACTTGTATGCATTTATGCAATGCTTTTCATAGGAGTCAGAAAACTATGGCTTATGGATCAAATGCTTCTTTTAGAAACAAAATTTGTTGAAATAGAGCCACACTCTTCATTATTTATTATCGGTGGCCACTTTTGTGCTATGACACAAAATTGAATAGTTGTAACAGGTTGTATGATTCCATGATTCTCAAATATTTGTTAGCTGATCCTTCCTAAGAGAAGTTCTTGTTTTTTAGAGCATTCACATTTAAAGTGATTGTTGATATACTTGGATTTAGGTCTATTATTTTATTATTTGTTTCTGTTGATAATAGATGACTTTTATTTTATTTTTTCTTGCCTATTTTTAGATGGTTTTGTGTTTTTTATTTCATTTTTATTTATTGACCTGATTTCTGGTTACCTTTTTTATTTATAATCTAGGGATTATAATATCTAACCTTGTTAACCTTGCTACTTATTTTTAATATTGTACCATTTCAAGTATATGGTGATGATACATTTCTGGACATGTATGCAGGCCACTTTATACATCTATAATATAGAAACACACCAGACCACATTAGAACTCTAGCCTTTAACAGTGACACACATTTGAATACAATTTAGAGGAAAGAGCACGAGTCTGCTGCACTTGGCCAGTTTACCATTTCTTGTGCTCTTGCATTTGAAGAGGAAAGTTTCCATCTAGGATCATTTCTTTTCAGCTTGAATGACCTCCTTTAACAGTTCTTGCTGATCGGGTCTGCTAGTGAATTCCTTTGCTTTCCTTTATGAGAAAGTGTCAGGAGAATTCCTGTGGGATTTTTTCTCCACACTGATAAGAAATATGTCAGTTCTTTTCTTTTAGTTCTTTTAGAATATTATAGCCATTGCTTTCAACATCAGCATATGGTCAATATTGATGATAGTTCTGGATGATTTATGAGGAGAAATTGGGAGATATTTGAATAGTTGGTTGCCTTAAAGATAGGGACCCCCCACCGGGCGGTGGTGGCGCACACCTTTAATCCCAGCACTCGGGAGGATCTCTGTGAGTTCAAGGCCAGCCTGGGCTACCAAGTGAGTCCCAGGAAAGGCGCAAAGCTACACAGAGAAACCCTGTCTTGAAAAACCAAAAAAAAAAAAAAAAAAAAAGATAGGGACCCTGTCTTGGAACTCTTTACCATCATCTAGCATAATTCTTGATATACAATAGGCATATAATAAATGTTTTTGAATTAGTTCGATTGTATTAAAATTATAGTATTGATTGAGATTAGATAGGATCACTGTGGTTCCATTTTGGCATGATCTGAATATTATAATATATATTAATAATATCCATTGGCATAGTCAACAGATATTGCTGCTGTTACACTTTATATTAGGTCACCTTGCTATACCTGAGTAAGCCCTGTATTATGTATTTTTCCATCCAACTCTTCTTTCCTTTTTTCCCTTCCTTGGCTTTCTTTCCATGTGAAAGGAAAATTTGATAAGCTTTTTCCCCCTTATCTTTTCAAAAGATACTGCCTGCCATTTAATAAAATAGTGGACAGTTTAGAGACATCTAAAGCCAAGTCGAAGAGTTATCTAGAATAGTATTGTTTTATAATTATGTTTAAATTTTACTATCTACAGAGAGAATTAAATACAGCAGAGATTTCTTGTTGAAGCTTTCAAGTGTTTCCATCTGCAGAAAAAAACCAGACTTTCTGCCTGATCATCCCATTGTACTTCAAAAACCAGTGAGTCATTTGCTGATCTTTTATTGCACAATTATGTCCCAAGTGTTAGTTTTTAACATTTTTAATTTGATTGTTATAGATTAAGAATTTTGACATTCTGTATTGTAAGGTAATGGTAGTACAGAAAGCACAATAATTTAAATGTACCCATGTAATCAATCATAAAATAATCATCATTCTACTTAAGAGATAGAACAAAATAATTTTTATTTTCTGAATGCTAAAACGCTTCAGCTGAAAGATTATAAAAAGATCATCTTGCGGCCTAAAAGTTCTAGCTTAGTTTTCAATTAACTTCTATAATCTACCTGAAATTTGAAATTTATTTACAACACTATGAAGTGGGAGTTGTTTTAATTTTTTTCCTGTGTGGCTATCTAGTCATCCTAGCAATATTTAAAGAAAGACAGTGCCCTGACACTGTGTGGTAATGTGTCCCTGGCCTATTTGTAGGCTTCTATTCTGTTCAGTTAGTCTTTTTTAAGAATACAGACCACTCATGTTATCTCTTTACTTTGCTACTTAGCCCCTTACATTTCCATGCCAAACCACCAAATATAGAAAAATACATACAGTAGTATATAATACACCCTGCTGGATGCTTATAGGAAAGGACATGGGTTTCCCTATCACATTCGTGGTAGAGACAATTGATCAAATTGTTGCTTCACTCTGTATATTGCTAGTTCAAGCTTGGGCAGTAACTTTCCGTGAACCTCAATTTTGTAATTGAAGATGAGGCTGATGACTTCTGTGTGGCTAGGATTAAATCAAGTAACATATAAAAATACAAATAATGTGCCTACCAGTCATTTTGCATTCCATAACTTTTTTATGTTCTTTTTCATCTCTACTAATTTTTGCCTTTTTTTACCTGTACTCAAAACCACTATTTGCTTTAGGTAAAAGTAATATTTTTTCTTTTTTCATTAAAATTTTTTCTCATGTTTTACATCCCAACTACAGTCTCCCCTCCATCCCCTCCTCCCAGTCCCCCAGCATACCCTTCCTTTCCCCAGATCTACTCCACCTCCATTTCCTTTAAAAAAAAAAAAGAGCATGCCTCCTAGGGATATCAACTGAACATGGCATAACAAGTTACAATAAGACTAGGCACAAACCCTCATATTAAGACTGGACGAGGCAACCAAATAGGAGGAAAAGGGTCCCAAGTGCAGGCAAAGGAGTCAGAGGTACCCCCATTCCCACTGTTAGGTGGTCCACAAGAATACCAGGCAAGTGTCCTTGTGGTAGGATGGAGTGTCCTTTTGGTATATACCCAAGAGTGGTATAGCTGGGTCTTGAGGAAGATCAATCTCCAAGTTCTGAGAAACCACCATAATGATTTCCAAAGGGCTGTACAAGTTTGCACTCCCACCAGCACTGGAGGAGTGTTCCCCTTACTCCACATCCTCACCAGCATGAGCTGTCACTTGTGTTTTTGATCTCAGCCATTCTGACAGGTGTAGGATGGAATCTCAATGTTGTTTTGATTTGCGTTTCCCTGATGGCTAAGGATGTTGAACATTCTTTTAAGCGTTTCTCAGCCACTGGAGATTTCTCTGTTGAGAATTCTCTGTTTAGATCTGCACTCCACTTTTTAATTGGATTATTTGGTTTGTTGATGTCTAGTTTCTTGAGTTATTTATATATTTTGGATATTAGCTCCCTGTTAGATGTGGAGTTGCTGAAAATATATCCAATTTTGTCCAATTGACATTGTCCTTTTTCTTCCAGAAGCTTTTCAGTTTCATGAGGTCCCATTTATTGATTGTTGTTTTTAGTGCCTGCACGATTGGTGTTCTGTTCAGAAAGTTGTCTCCTGTGCACATTCAAGGCTATTCCCACTTTCTCTTCTATCAGGTTCAGTGTATCTTGTTTTATGTTGAGGTCTTTAATCCATTTGGACTTGAGTTTTGTGCATGGCAATAGATACAGATATAATAGCATTCTTCTACATGTTGGCATTCAGTTATTGAAGATTCTTTTATCCATTGTGTATTTAAGTGTATAGATTTATGTCTGGGTTTTCAGTTTGATTCCATCGATGAACCTGTAAGTTTTTATGCCAGTACCATGTGGTTTTATTGCCATAGCTCAGTAGTACAGTTTGAAATTAGGGATGGTGATACCTCTGGAAGTTCTTTTATTGTACAGCACTGTTTTAGCTATCCTGGGTTTTTGTTTTTCCATATGAAGTTGAATGTAGTCCTTTCAAGGTCTGTAAAGAATTGCGTTGGAATTTTGATGGAGTTCGCATTGAATCTGTAGACTGCTTTTGGTAAGATGGCCATTTTTACTATGTTAATACTACCATAAATCCATGAACATGGGAGATCTGTCTATCTTCTGATATCTTCTTCAATTTCTTTCTTCAAAGACTTCAAGTTTTTGTTGTATAAGTCTTTCACTTCCTTGGGTAGTTACCCCCAAGATATTTTATATTTGGTTTTTGTGAAGGGTGTTGTTTCCCTGATTTCTTTCTCAGTCTGTTGGTCATTTGTATGTAGGAGAGCTACTGATTTTTTTTTAAAAATTAAACTTGTATCCAGTTCTTTCACTAAAGGTGTTTATCAGCTGTAGGAGTTCCTTGGTAGAATTTTTAGGGTCACTTAAGAATACTGTCATGCCATCTGCAAATAACGATACTTTGACTTCTTCCTTTCCAATTTGTATCCTCTTGATCTCCTTTAGTTGTCTTATTATAATTTTAAGATGAGACTCAGTATTGTAAGTTTGCCTGGAAAAGCTCCACTATGGGATATAGAATACTTTCTCCTTTTCCTCTTTTTGGAATTTTAAGTCTTGAAAATTCATACTATTTCCACAGTCATGAGGCTAAGACAATGGTTCATTGGACAGGGGCACTTGGCACACAGTCATAGAGACCTGAATTTTAACCCCCAGAACCCATATAAAAAAGCTGGGTGTGGATGCATATGGAAATAGGGGATTGCTGACTGTCAGCTGAGTTTCAAGTTCAGTGATACACCATATCTCAAGAGAATAAGGCGAAAGTCAGAAAGTCAGAAAGTCATAGAGCAAGAAACTTCACATCCCCACTTGGCCTCCATGCATGTGTATCTGTGCTTCAGTTGGCACATACATACAAACCCTACTGTAAATAAATATATTTCTTTGGCTATAAGTTAAAATGTTTCATATTCATTGTTTCTATCGATATTATATAATTGAAACTTCCTAACAGCTTAGGTGCCTCCAGCCAGTTAAACACTTTTATTACATTTTTATTTTATCTACTGTGCATGTGTGCGTATGCCTGACACTGCACATGCATAGAGTAAGAAAATAACTTTGCAGGAGTCACTGTTCTTCCCACATATAGGTCCTGGGGATCAAACTCGGATCATCAGGATTAGCAGCAAGCATCTTAGTCATCTCACTAGCTCATTCGCCATTTTTTTCAAATTAAATCAGGAAATAATTTTTTTAAAGATTATATACAGTGCTCTGCCTGCATGTATGCCTGCAGGCCAGAAGAGGGCACCAGATCTCATTATAGATGGTTGTGAGCCACCATGTGATTGCTGGGAATTGAACTCAGGACCTCTAGAAGAGCAGCCAGGGCTCTTAACCTCTGAGCCATCTCTCCAGCCCAAAGGATAGACTGCTTTTTTTTTTTGGTTTGTTTTTGTTTTTATTTTTTGAGACAGGGTTTCTTTGTGAAACAGTCTTGGCTGTCCTGGAACTCACTCTGTAATCAGGCTGGCCTTGAACTCAGAGTCACAGAAATCCACCTGCCTCTGCCTCCTGAGTGCTGAGACTAAAGATGTGTGCCACCATTGCCCAGCTAGGAAATAAATTTTTAAATAATACTCTTAAGAAAGGAATATTTAGTGAAGACAAAGGTTTTAAATACTTGATTTTCTCACCTGTTTGAAGATTAAGGGAACATATAATTTCTTGGTCTATAAGAATAAATATAAATTCATAAAACAGTCTTTATTTCCAGGCTCAAATAATTCATTAACACTTTATTTTGTTAATAAAAGCTTGACAAACTTATTTTGGATAAATATACATTAGAATTGCTTACTTTTGTTTTATGCATTAACAGCATTTATAAAACTAGGTACCACAGAAACAGAACAACAGACTTAGAATACAATTTACTATATTTAAAAATGGATTACATAAGTTTATTGAAACACAAATGTATTTGATAGTTCCAGTTACTTTGTTTCTATAGTAACATGCATTTACATAGAAGTAGATTCATAGTATTTGATTGAATAAGCTAATTCGTGAAAACTGTTTTCAGTAAGTCTAATTGATAAATTATCTTTCTTCTATATTACAGGAAAACAACCAAAGTTATAAGTAGCATTTTAAGAACAGATGAATTTGAAGATAAAGAATTATTCATTTTATATTTTGGACACCTGCAAATGAAGTGGACCTAGTAACAATAACTAATGGACTGTGACGATTCAATTTATTTTTACTTTTGATGGTTGGCTATTTGGCTTCTCATAAAATGAGAAAGAGATATTTTAAACTATAAAGAATTTTTCTAATCAGTTTCAGCTTTGCAGGCAGTTCCTGCAAAAATTGGGAAGTAACACTCAAAAGTGGGGATGTTGTTGGCGAAGTGGGAAGACTGTATTATAATTTGCATGCTACTTGCAATTCTTGTTTTTCATCACTTGTAATAATGGAATGGAAATGTAAGCTGTAAAGATTCTCAAATATAAAGTATTTGCTATGATGTATATATGGTACATAATTTTTGTTGCCTGTAAAGTCAATGTCCCTTTTCCCCCCACTGATTTCACACCAGCACTGAACAGGTCATTAGGATGTCTCCAGAGGCTCAGAATGATTCAGGGTGTTCAAAGCAGTTATCAATGGGGGTGGAAGAGGGGAGGAGACTTTCTGATGGACATTTCAAATACATGATTGATTGTTCTCTAGGTTCTTAATAATAACATGGTCTTAGATCCATAACTACTAGCAGAGATAAACATTTTGAAAACAATGATAGTTAATGAAACTGAAGTTGAAAAGTAGCTGATACTTAATGCACTCATCAGATTATATGATTGAGAGTCAAGCAGTTGGAAAATAAAATTGAGATTACTTCTAAAGGAGGACAAATTCAGGAATTTGCAAATAATTGAGGTACATTAAGTTTCAATTCTGTAATTTCTCATAATAAGAATATATATGGATGAAGAATTTTGATGCATAAACTTTTAATTCCTAGGAATTTAGTGCACTAAGTTTCAGGAATACTGCAGACAGAAAGGTAAGCATAAACCCAGTCCTTCACACTTGTGTTCGGAGCCACTGGGAAGTCACTCGAGGTCACTAGTCGCAGAAACCTTGTTTCTCCTGAGTGTGACGCACTAAAGCCAGCACCTCTGCCGCAGTAGATTTCCCAGCTTGCTCTTTTAGTAGCTTCTTTTTCATTGCTTTGCTCCTCAGAGAAAGAATTGTTTTTCAATAGAAAAAAAAAGACACCTGTTCGTTAAGCATAAATGCATTGTTTGTTTGAAAATGAGATATTTATACTATGGAATGGTGTGTGTTGCCTTCTATTGTTTCCTTTTGTCTTGGGATCCAGTGTATGTATGCATGTGTTTCCATACATATTCATACACACATACACACACTTAAAAAACACATAAATATATGTATAATAGCTAAGATTTACCATAGAGTTAAATTGGTTAATTATTTGCTTTTTTCTCAAGTCCTTTTGATTCTAGTTTAATGTATTTACAAAACTCATTCCAATTTGTAAGCAGAGGGACTTTCTCCAGACTCTGTTGCTGGGCAGAGACCCTCTTCAGTTATACTACTATGCTACTTTGGGAACTACCTTATATGCAATACACTTGGTAGGATTTTGGGGTTGAATATAAAGTGGGCCAGCTAAGACAATGTTTGGATTGGTTGTAATTTGTATTTTGAAATCATTTATAACCAGCATTTCCAAGAAGCATTTGTATGTTAAAAGACCCCTGGGTTTCAGAACTTTAGAGTGTATAATCACAGTGAGACCACAAAAACTGACCTGCTGTCTCTTTGCCTTTCACAAAAATGTATAATTTTTGTCTCAACAATCATTGTATAAAAAACTCCATTAATGTTTTTGCCTTCCATATCTATATCAAAAGTGTTGAGCCAGGCATTGTTTCATAGTGCTTGAGGAATATACATATACACTGTGTGTGTGTGTGTGAGTGTGTGTATGTGTGTGTAGAAATTTGCTCATTTGGTCTAACAGAAACTATGAAAATTTACATAGATTGTTAAGTACTGAAATTATACAAAAGCATTCAATAAATCAATGTCCCATAAATTATTTGAGATAATATTCTAGATTGAGTCTCATATTTATGAAATGAAACTTTTATTAAAGCCTTGTCTTTACTTAAGTTTTCCAACTGTTAAAAATACCATAATATTTTACATGTTTCTTCCCTTAAGACACAGAGTTTCAAAGGCATTTGTATGAGAGAATAACATGGTAATAGTTCTATGTGTATTTTCATAGCAGAGTCTATAACAAGAGTTATAGAGTTCTTGAGTAGATAAGCTGTGTAGTTGTTATCTTAGGGAATTATATAAAATAGGTATATTCAGTACTAAAGTTTTGTGCTTATTTTAAATTTCTTTATTCAGTTGAGTTGAAATTTTAGACTTAAAGTACTGAATTTGAAAATCTTCATTTAAATGCAAGTGTCCACTTTTCATAAGAATAGTTAGCTATTTGGATCATATGTCAAAGCCGCCTGCCATAAACTTTAATTTCCCCAATGTTTGCTCAATAATGTTTAGCTTATATATGAGAGTCATACAAGCAAAGGTGTCACATTAGTAAATGCTCTAAGTTACTACAGAGTGTTCACTTGCAAAATACCACTTTGCAACATGACTCACGGACAGAGCGTCGTCTACAGGCTACAGCCAGTTTACAACATGACACATGGACAGAGCGTCTACAGGCTACAGCCAAGGTTGTTTAGTGCATTTATGTTAATATTAAAGGAATTATAAAGAGAATAGTTGGAGGACCACGTGATGAGCATGTGGACCTTATGGAAGAAGAATGTGTTACTGAAAAAGTCACAAAGCATGGATGTGATTCTTTAGAGCATATGCCAGTTTACAAACCCTGGCCTATGATACAATGCTCTAGAAGTTCTCAGTGTTTTTTTTTTAACGATAATTCTCACAATTTCATTACTTAATTTATATACCATTTTTATATATTAGGATTTTGTTATAATTTTGATTACAATGTAACAAATCAATTAGCATCAATTATCAAGAGTAACAATAAACTTTGAAAATAGTTACAGAACACACTTTAGAATAGTATACTTATAGTAAACACCTTGAACAAAAGTGTGCAGCCAATTGACAACCACAGAGAACTTTCCAGTTTGCATTTTAAATAAGAACACTTGTACTTGGAACAATGAAGACAATGTGTAGGGACATCTAATTGTTGTTCAGGATCCACCATGAAGCTGAAAGAAGAAAAACAATAATTAAAATATGTGTTTTTAGGGCAGAGAAAGTCTAAACTGAAAAGAGTTCATTCCCTTCATCTTCAGTATGCATTACTACTTTTCTAGTTTTCAATTCTAGACTCTTTGGGATATTGATTTATTCCCGTGTAGTTATACTATAGTTTTTTGTACTTTATTGGCTAAGATGTTTTTTGTTATATATCAATAACATTTGTTATAGCAAGATTATCAACACCCTGATGGTGAGTCATGTTGTTGCAATCTACCCAATAGTAGCAGTTGTTAGGAAATAACATACGGTACTCCTACATACATGCTTCAGGAAATTTGAGTCTAAACAAATAGATGTATTATAAACAACATTTTTAATATTTTTAAATTTCAGCACTAGAAATGTGTTCCCCAATGAATATAAACACCTAAACATAACCTATGGCAAAGAAGTATGGTTGTTGGCATGCTGTGGTAAAAGGCAAATGGAAGGGAGTAAGCTTTGTTTTAAAGCTGTTAGCTTGCTTGCACACAGACCTTACTTTCCTGTGTACTACTTCCCTTTATGGTAAGGACATTCTGGCTTCTGAGCTGAGCACTTACCTCCTGTTGTCTGCATGGTTTATGATGGTTAGTGGACCTGCATCACTGTATTCTAGGATGCTTCATTTGACACTCGTATTTAATAGCTTATAGGGATATACTTTGGTGTGTACTTATGTCTAATGGTGTTCAGCTTACTTGAGATGTGTCTTCTCTGTTTCTAAATACCACAGGTACTGCCTTCAGTGTTTAGACTTAAGTTTGTGCAGTCACTATGGTTTTGTTGTCATTTCTAACCTTCATTGTGGTATACCATACAAAATGCACAAAACTGGTCATTAAAATTTGTATTAGAAGTGGTATGGAGCACCGATTGGACTGAGAGGTGAGTCTTTGTCCTCATAGCTGAACACCCCAGCCTCTAGGCTTTGGGCCCAGGGGCTCAACCCTGTGGCCCCACACCACCACCCTTTGTAGTCCCAGTTTCAGGCCAGTAGGCAGGTCTCCTGCAGACAGGTCAGACTACCACCATCCCCCACCAGACGCTGTAACCCACAAACCCCACCCCTCCCAAACCCACCAACCCTCCAAGACTTCAGCTATTCTCTGAGACAGAGCCTGCCAGTGCCAATTGGACTAAGAGCCCTGATTAGACCAAGAGTGCCTATTGGACCAAGAGTATTGATTGGACCAAGAGAGGCTCCCTCAGACACAGGGAGCTTGCACTGAGTAGAGAAAGAGATGGGTAGATGCCAATGCAAAAATACAGTCAACAACATAAAGATCAATATGGCACTATCAGAACCTAGTGGTTTTACATCAGCAAGACCTGAACATCCCAATGCAGAGGAAACAGAAGAAATTGACCTTAAAAATGACTTAAGATGATGATAGAGGTCTTTAAAGAGAAAATGAACCCAAGTCAGAAGCTCATTTTTTAATAAAAGGGGGACCTGTAGGGCCCTGGCCCCCGTTTTGGGTAACTGTTGCCTTGCTTGCGGACCTTGACCTTGATATTCTCCCTATGCTAATTCCCTGCCAGGTTCCACCCTCCTGAAAGCTTAAGGGAAGTTCCTTGCCTGGTACCCTGAATAATGGGCGTTAACAGATTAGAAGCAAGATTGTAAAACATCAGTAGCGAACTTCTGCCCTCCGGGGGTCCTCCCATTGTGCTGTAAGCCTGTATTTAAGACCTCCTCCCCCCTTAAATAAATGACATTCAGCATTTAAAATTAAAATATATATATATATTATATATATAATTGAATGAATACTGTGAATGTAATCTATGAATACCACAAATGTGATTAATATCATGAGTGTAATTAATGAATATCATGAATGTAATTTAAAAATAAATAAATTAAAAAAAAAGAGAAAATGAAAAATTCCCTCAAAGAAATCAAGGAAAAGACAAACAAAAAATTGGAAGAAATAATAAATCCCTTAAAGAAAGCCAAGAAAAAGCAAAAAGATGAAGGAAACAGTTCACGATTTGAAAACTGAAATCAAGACAATAAAGAAGACAAACTGAGGGAATGCTGGAAATGGAAAATCTGAGTAAATGAACAGGAACTACATAACCAACAGAATGCAAGAGATGAAAGAGAAGAATCTCTGGCATTGACAATATGATAGAGGAAATAGATTCATCAGTCATAGAAAACACTAAAGCCACCAGTCATAACACAAAACGCCCAGGAAATCTGGGACACCATGAAAAGACCAAACCTAAGAATAATAGGGATAAAAGAAGAAGAATACCAACAGAAAATATATTCAACAAAATCATAGAAGAAAACTTTCCCAACCTAAAGAAGGAAATGCCTATGAAAATACAAGAAGCTTACAGAACACCAAATAGACTGGATCAAAAAAAAATCCCCTTGCCACATAATAAACCACTAAACATACAGAATAAAGAAAAAAATATTAAGAGTTGCAAAGGAAAAAGGCCAAGTAACATATAAAGGCAGACCCATAAGAATAATAGCTGACTTCTCAGTGGAGACTCTAAAAGCCAGAAGGTCCTGGACAGATGTTATGCAGACATTGAGATCATAGATGCCAAACCAGACTATTTTACTCAGTAAAACTCTCAATCATCATAGATGGAGTAAACAAAATATTCCATGATAAAACCAGATTTAAACAATACCTATCCACAAATCAGCCCTACAGAAAGCACTAGAAGGAAAAATCCAACCTAAGGAAGTTAGATACGCCCATGAAAACACAGGCAATAGATAATCTCACACCAACAAATACCAAAGAAGAGAAACACACAACACTACCAACAAAAAATAACAGGAATTAACAATCACTGGTCATTAATATCCATTAATATCAATGGTCTCAACTCACCTATAAAGAGACACAGGCTAACAAAATGGATACAAAAACAGGATCCATCCATCTGCTGCATACAAGAAACACACCTCAACTTCAAAGACAAACACTACCTCAGAGTAAAAGGCTGGAAAAAGACTTTCCAATCAAATGGACTTAAGAAGCAATCTGGTGTAGCTATCCTAATTTCTAATAAAATAGACTTCAAACTAAAATCAATCGAAAGAGATTGGGAAGGGCATTACATATTTATCACAGGGAAAAATCTACCAAGATGAAGTCTCAATTCTGAACATTCATGCCCCAAATACAAGGGCACCCACATTTGTAAAAGAAACATTACTAAAGCTTAAATCACACACGCCTTTAATCCCAGCACTAACCTTAAAGGTCTGGAGGTCAGTACAGACAGATAGGAAGTGATGTAACTGGGTGGAGAGAGGAAATGAGATGGCAGAACAGAAACGCATATAGGAGTGGGTATATAGGAAGTAGTCTCTTTGGAGCCTGAGGCATGTGTAAAGTGAGGTTGGCTGTGGCTTTTCCTATTCCTTTGATCTCTCAGTTTTTTACCCCAATATCTGGCTCCGGGTTTTTATTAATAATACTGTCTAGCAATTTGTGTTACAAATCTTACTCCTAGCTATTTTTCCTTTAGTTTAGGTGGCTCTAGATTCAACTCCACTCCTCATCTTGATCTGAGGATCTACCCACTTGTTCTGTTTCTAAGGATCCCTCATCATACTCATTCTGGACTCCCAGAACTCTTTGTAAAACCAGATCACATTACAGCATTTGTATCAGCTCCAGGGTGGAAGTCAAGAGAAAGAGTTTGCAACCTATATAAACCCTCCATCATGAAATAAACTGGAAAGCTAAGTGTCATTGCTATGAGTGGTTACTGAAAAAGAGATACTCCAGAAATGCTTTTTGAAGAAATTCTGGTTTACAGTGAGCAGCTTGCTTATTGCATTTCTTTGAGAAATACTGTGGGTTGCATTGTAAATGACCAAATGATATTTACACTATGAAATACTGTAATAGCATACTGTTAACATCCTAAAATATTTTATTAACAGATCTGGAGTATTAAAACATCCACTTAAAAAATGGAAGCGGATGCAGAGATCCACGGCCAAGCCACAGGTGGAGCTCTGTGAGCCCAATTGGCAAGAGAGAGGAAGGATTGTATGAGCGAGAGATATTGAGACCATGATTGGAAAAAGCACAGGGACAAATAGCCAAACTAGTGGAAATGCATGAACTGTGAACCAATGGCTGAGGAGCCCCCATGGAACTGGACCAGGCCCTCTGGATAAGTGGGACAGTTGATTAGCTTGAACTGTTTGGGAGGCCCCTAGGCAGTGGAGCCAGGACCTGTCCTTGGTGCATGAGCTGGCTTTTTGGAGCTTGGGGCCTATGCTGGGATACTTTGCTCAGCCTTGGTGTAGGGAGGAGGGGACTGGACCTGCCTTGGCTGAGTCTACCAGGCTGGGCTGACTCCCCAGGGGAGACCTTGCCTTAGAGGAGGTGGAAATGGGGGTGTGGATTGGGGGAGATGGCTGCGGGGTGGGAGGAGGGAGGACGGGGGAATCCGTGGCTGATATGTGAAATTAAGTTATTATAAAATAAAGATATATATATATTTAAAAAAATGGAAAGATCTTCCATGCTCATGGATAGGCAGGATTCACATAGTAAAAATGGCAATCTTACCAAAAGCAATCTACAGATTCAATGCAATCCCCATCAAAATCCCAACACAATTTTTCACAGACTTGGAAAAGAGAATACTTAACTTCATATGGAAAAACAAAAAGCCCAGAATAGCTAAAAGAATCCTGTATAATACAGCAACCTCTGGAGGCATCACGATCCCTGATTTCAAGCTCTACTATAGAGCTATAGTAATAAAAACAGCTTGGTACTGGCATAAAAACCAATATGTGGACCAATGGAATCCAATTGAAGACCCTGACATTAACCTGCACACCTATGAACACCTGATTTTTGACAAAGAAGCCAAAACTGTACCATGGAAAAAAGAAAGCATCTTCAACAAATGGTGCTGGCATAACTGGATGTCAACATGTAAAAGATTGTAATTAGATTCATATCTGTTGCCATGCACAAACTCAACTCTAAGTAGATCAAAAACCTCAACATAAATCCAGTTACACTGAACTTGATAGAAGAGAAAGTAGGAAGTAGTCTTGAATGCATTGGCATAGGAAGCACTTCCTATATATAACATCAGTAGCACAGACACTGAGAGCAACAATTAATAAATGGGACCTCCTGAAACTGAGAAACTTCTGTAAAGTAAAGGACCCTGTCAATAAGACAAAATGACAGCCTACAGAATGGGAAAAGATCACCAACCCCACATCTGACAGAGGGCTTATCTCCAAAATATATAAAGAATTCAAGAAACTAGACATCAAAACACCAAACAATCCAATTAAAAAATAGGCTACAGATCTAAACAGAGAATTCTCAACAGAAGAATCTCAAATGGCTGAAAGACATTTAAGGAATTACTCAACATCCTTAGTCATCAGGGAAATGCAAATCAAAATGACTCTGAGATACCATCTTACACCTGTCAGAATGGCTATGATCAAAAACACTGAGGACAGCCTATGTTGGAGAGGATGTGGAACAAGGGGAACACTCCTCCATTGCTAGTGGGAGTGCAAATTTGTACAGTCAATTTGGAAATCAGTATGGTGGTTTCTCAGAAAATTGGGAATCAATCTTCCTCAGACCCAGCTATACCACTCTTGGGCATATACCCAAGGAATGCTCAATCATACCACAAGGACACATGCTCAACTATGTTCATAGCAGCATTATTCATCGTAGCCAGAACCTGGAAACAACCTAGATTCCCCTCAATTGAAGAATGGATAAAATGTGGCACATATACATAATGAAGTTCTACTCAGCAGTAAAAAAACAATGACATCATGAAATTTGCAGGCAAATGGATGGAACTAGAAAATATCATCCTGAGTGAGGTAACCCAAACTCAGAAGGACAAACATGGTATGTACTTACTCATAAGTGGATACTAGATGTAAAGCAAAGGATAACCAGACTACAACCCACAACTCCAGAGAAGCTAGCTAACAAGGAGGACCCTAATAGGAACACATAGATAGCCCATTGAAGGAGAAATAGATGAGATTTACATGAGCAAACTGGGGGTGAGGGGGTAATGGAGGGCAAGGAATGGGGGATGAGAACATAAGGAAATGGGAGGTTCGAGGTGGAACAGGGACAGAGTGGAAGTGTGAGGAAAGAGATACCATGATAAATGAAGACATCATGGGAATAGGGAGAAACAGAGTGCTAGGGAAGTTCCCATGAATCCACAAGGATGATCCCACCTTAGTCTACTAAAAATAGTCGGGAGGGTGCCTGAACTGGTCTACTCTGGTAACCAGATTAGTGAATGCCCTAACTGTCATCATAGAGCCTTCATCCAGTGACTGATAGAAGCAGATGCAGAGATCCATGGCCAGGTGCCAGGCCAAGCTCCAGGAGTCCAATTGATGAGAAAGAGGAGAGATTCTATAAGCAAGGGACATCGAGATTATAATGGGAAAATGTACGGAGATGGCCAGCCAAACTAGTGGAAACCCATGAATTGTGAACCAATACCTGTGGAGCCCCCATGGGACTGGACTAGGCCCTCTGGATATGTGAGACAGTTGTTTAGCTTGAACTGGTTGGGGTCCCCCAGGCAGGAGGATCGGGATCCATCCCTTGTGCACGAGCTGACTTTTTGGAGCCTAGTGCCTAAGGTGTGACACCTTGTGCAGCCTTGGTGTAGGGGGTAGGGGCTTGGACCTGCCTCACCTGAATGTACCAGGTTCATGGGAGACCTTGACTTGGAGGAGGTGGGGATGGGGGGAGGTTTGGGGGAAAGATTGGGGCAGGGAGGGGGGGATCTGTGGTTGGTATGTAAAATGAACAGAAAATTTCTTTATAATAAAAAAGGGAAAAATATGAAGATGCAGCAAATAAAAAAACAAGAAACATTTAAAAAAAAGAAGTGGTATGGCTACTAAAACTAAACATATTGTCTAAATTCCAGATTTCTACTCAGGGTTGTCTTCCTGCGGCCACCCCTAGGAAACCTTAAAATGGTTGGGATGCTCCGATGGACAGTGAAAATTTGTTTAAGATAGGTTTTAATTTGTCTTTGAAGCCAAGACTAGCTTTTCTTTATGTTCTGGTGAGTTCCATTTATCATTGTTGAGATTAGGTGTGTTGTGGAAATTAATGCAAAGCTGGACAGAACTTAAATTGCATCAAGTTCAGCCTCCAAGGATGAGAGTTGATCCAGTTTTATTTGTGCCCAATTTTTCTCTGTAAATTAGGGAACACTGAGAGACAGTGGAGTGGAGTAATGCATGCATCAGTGATGAAATAGTTCATCACATCAAAAGTTCATTCAAAGTCATGGTGAAGCTGGATCAGAAAACTTTAGGTTATTTTGTATTTACAGTGCTTACAACACCCCCCTCCCACCCTCGGCTTCTTGTTAACTCATGAGCTCCTTTCTGTATTATTTTTCTACTCTATCTTTACCTACATGTTTTCTGACCTGGATAGACTCAAGACCCCAATAAGAACAAACAATACTTTCACCCTTTTGAACCAATGGGCTTATTTTTGGGAGATTTGAAAATGGATCTGAAGGTAAACACAAAAATATTAATATCAGGTCTTAGAGATTTGCATGTCCAATACCAGTACATTTGTGGTATGGAAGTCTTCATTCCTTCTCTTAGAAAAGTTTTACTGTTTTGGGTCATAAAGTAGCAGTGCAGCCTTAAAGAAAAAGATGAGCAGATAAATGCTAGCCCTGTTTCCCTTCATTCTATCAACAGAGGCGGTAGTCAGTCATATTTACATCATTGATTTGTATCATAGGCTGAACCTATTTAAAACAGCAAGTTCAAGCTTGTTGTAAGAGTGAAGCTAAAACTTTACTAGATACACAGAATGTGGCTGCCTCAGTCTCTTCCTTCATAACTTGTCACCACACTTTCCTGGTCTTCCCCAACTATGTCACCTTGTAACACAAACTGAGTCAAAGTGCAAAGCCTGAGGAACTCCGCCATGTGCATGGTTTTGTTGTTTGTTTGTTTGAGGATTAAACCAGCTATACAGTTAGAGATTCTGTACATGTGTGTCCCCCAGAGGCTCTCCTGGCACACCAAAGCTCTGCCTTAGACTGTGAGGATCAGCTACATTGAAGGCTCTCCCACCCGGCTCCTGACTCCTCAACCAGCTGCGATTCCAGAATTCATTGCCTGGTCTCCATCTGTTCCTCAATGCATCAGATCCCTACCACTCCACTAAGACTCTTCTCTTCAGTGGTGATCTTGTCAAATCCAATTTCCTGTGCCATTTCAATCACTTCACCCTGAATGCCCCAAGGAGCACGGTATCCTTGCGTTCCACTCTGATGCTATCAGACCTGTTCTGGTTCTCCCTGGGATGGCGCCCCTTGTTCTCCTTAATAAAGTAGCCCTTCTTCCTCTGCGCATCTGTTACAGAAAGACATTTCCTGAGCCTCTCTCAGATGTTTTGTTCTTGTCTGCTCTTGTCCTCACTCAGAATTGATCTCGCTGTGTGTCTGCAGCTGGAATCCCAGCAGGCTCTTGGTGTAGGTTCTTTTATCCTCTGGTCACTGTCTTGCTTGGTTAGTCTCTGCTCCATGATGACTACTTTGTTTATCTGGTCAATTATGACTGAGTGGCTCATGCTGTCATCCATTTAAACAGCCTTCAAGGCCTCTAAAGCATTGTTCATATGCCTAATTAAGATATTCTCCACCTTATAGTTGAGTAAGAGAACTTCTTTAAGTCTACAAAGCATGTATTGCCTCTGGTGATAACTACTGTTTTGTGCCTTGAGCTGTGTTTTGTTTTTATGTAAATGTATGCCCTTTGTAAACTTTTTTTTTTGTCATACTGCATAGACAGCACTTTACCCTTAGAGACTTTGCTTTTACTTTGTACATCAGCTCTTAACAAAATGCTTGGTCAGAACAGGATCCCAATCGGTGCCAATAAATCAGCTAAGCACCTTAGGAACTCCCGGGCCAAACACACGTTATTACCTGGTAAATATATGCACAGTTAGCAACTGAGTGGAAAAGTAGACAGCAAGAGAATTTTCTCAGTGATCTTAAGCTTTGTTCAGCCTTCTTAGGCAATTTCATTCCAAATTTCTCTCCTCCTAATCTTCTTTCTCCCAGTTATAAAAATCATTTTAGCAACTATCATAATGAACTTTTCTAACATTCTAAAATCTATCCTATGATTACTTATTTTAAATTGCATTCAGCATACTAGTTGAGCATACTAGTTGTAATATAGTAAA
The DNA here is from genome assembly GCA_902168325.1 of Peromyscus nudipes. Classification (NCBI taxonomy): domain Eukaryota; kingdom Metazoa; phylum Chordata; class Mammalia; order Rodentia; family Cricetidae; genus Peromyscus; species Peromyscus nudipes. The sequence goes on from CABHPH010135360.1 coordinate 36,669, forward strand.
CTGTTTAAATGATTTTTGAAGTATATGAGTTGACTTACACTTAAATTTTCCTAAAATTGTGGTGACCGAACAGCTATCAGTACTAGGCTTAATACAGCTAGAAACAAATAGTCATTAAGGACAAAAGACAAATGTTTCTTCCCCCTCCCTAAATTTTAAATAAAGGGACAGTAAAGAAAGCACCATTGACAAAGTGTGGAAGATCACGTTATCTTAAAAAAAAAAGGCAGTAGAGAAGCACATAGAAGCATGGAGCATGCTCCAGGGTAGTTACCAGGAACTAGCATAGTAGATGTGAGCTCTGGAGTCTCCAAGAAATCCACATTGCTTCTTTGGAAGGTCTTGCTGTAGTTTGTCTGGAGGTGGCTGTGAAATGATTGTAGGTTAAAGGTGTGCATTTTTGTTTAAAACCTTCCTAAGTAGAGTACAGCATAGATCAAATTCAACCAAGATGTCAAGATTTGGGGTGGCTTGAGCTAAATGGCAAAATACAGTCTGCTCTTGATGCTTACTTAACTTGGATAGAACCTGACCAGCAACAATTGTCATCAGAAATTGAGAAGAAAGGGTATTTAAGATAAGCATACAGAACATGCAGCAACAGGAGGCAGGCTAAAATTCGGGAGAAATGTACAAATGAAAGCATTCTAATATCTGCATGTTTAAAGAACAGGATATCTGAATTTAATATCAGCAGAGAATAAATGCCTGGAGCTAAGTTGCCCTCCAGGACTCTACCTGAAAAAATATTGTTGTCATTATGTCTTCATTATAGCACAGAATGCTTCGATTATTTATTACTGGGCATCAACACTCTACCATTGATTTACGTCCCAAGACTGCTCCTTGAAGCCACACACAAAAGAAATTTAAGGTGAAATATGAATCAGTTGAATTTCCCAACATTTTCTTTTATTTCCATATTTGGCATCCTAAAACACTGATTATTGGAGAGCTGTATTATTCTGTACTACCTAAAACCATCAGGAACTGTTCATGAGACAGAAGAACAAAACATTCCTTCATCACATATTTTTAAATTGCATATTTGTTAGTCATCATTTTTACTTTCAAAGTTGATTTGTCTTTTATTCCTTTATTTGTAATGTTTAAGGGCATTTTAAAAAGTTGTATTAGCCACTGTGTACAGTTTTAAATTTAAATAAAACAAAATGATGTCCACAGAGCTTATATTTTATGAAGTTTCAAGCCCCCATCACTTCTCCTTCCTGAGATACCCATGACTAATTCTGCTTCACCAAGAACATTAGTAAAATTCAAAAACTGAAAGTGAGATTGTTATCCAAAGCTATGAAACAAATTCCAAAGAGCATAGATTCAGTGTAACAGGAAGGCACGTTTTAAGATGAGGTAAGCACCTCAGATCTGGTAGTGCAGGTCTGGAATCCTAGATACTTGGGGCTGAAGCAAAAGCATTTCAAATTCAAGGCCAGACTGGGCTATAGAGTAAGTGCAAGACCATCCTGAACAACTTATGCATCCTGGTTTCAAAGCATAAACTTAAAAGGAAGCTGGGATGTATCAGTGACAGAGTGCTTATCTAGCATGCTCAAAGTCTTGGTTCAATCTCTAGCACCACAAAAATAAGCAAAGACACAACTTCCCAACAGCCTAAAAGTTTCACACGCACATCGCCACACCCCACATTTAACACAAGTCATTTTTCCTTACAACTTACCGATTCCACACACTGCTGTTCTCCCAGAACTCATAAATCATGTAGCGAGATTCATTTGAAAGCTTCTGTATAGAGATGCTGAAATAGAAGAGGCATGATTGGGCCCTGGAAGTTAAAGAAGCAGAGGAGGGGTGGGGGAGACGGCTCAGGAGGCAAGGCATGAACGACAAGCTGCACGATCCTCATTGAGAGCTGCCTAAGTTTACCTTAATGAATAATGTGGAGAGCAGCGAGGGAACACTCCTACCAGCCTCCAGTCTCCTGTACCTGTGCGTACACACGTATGTTGACATACATATCCATGACCACTCACAGTGCACACACAGACAAAAGCAAACCAAATTTTCTAATCTCTATGTGTACTATACAACAATGTTACCCATATGTATAGGAAACAAAGTAACTTAAGCTGGGTAGACTATCAAATGAATTTATCAAGAATTGAGTAGCCCAGTGCATCTATTTTGGCATATAAGTTTCAGTTTAATATTATCTTTGAACACTTTTATTAAAAAGTTCTTAATTTATTATTTGTGTTGTTTTGTGTTTTGTTTGTATGGATGTCTGTGCATCACTTACATGTCTGGTGCCCATGGAGGCCAGAAAAGAGTATCATATTCCCCTGAAACTGGGGTTACACTTGTGAGCTACTGTACTTGAAATCTAACCCGGGTCCTCTGGAAGAGCAGTCAGTGCTCTTAACCACTGAGCCATCTCTCCAGTCCCCATTCAAAAGTTTAACTAAGCATCCTTTGTGCCAAAATTTATTAAAAATAACTTGTTTTAAAGTATTCTGCTCACAGCAGTGTGGAGCATAATGGAGGACAGTCAGATAAAGCACAGAGAAAAGCTGAGCAGGTGGTAGAAGACACAAGCAAGAGCCGAATCAACATGGAAACAGAAGAGCAGAGGGACAAGCTCATGGGCTTGTGTAAGAAGAAACAAAAGCACAGTGTATGCAAAAACTGAGTTCTTAAAGGATATCTTTTTAGTGGAATGTTTCATAGTATATTAGGAAGCAAAATGAAGGATTTAAAAAATAAGGATTGATCAGTGAAATAATCAATGAAGATTTAGGATTTATCTATTTGTGACCAGCAGGTGGCAGTAAGTACACAAAGGAATTTTAATATTTTTTGTTTTTAAAAGATCCTGCTCATGAGGTTGAGAGTGGATGTTTAGGTCAGCCTGAGCTACAGAGAGAATCTGAGACTCTATGTAAAAACAAAATGAAAACAAAAAATGAAAAACAAAATAAAACAAAACCTGGCCTTTCGGTAAGCCTTCAAAGTTTCTCTGGATCTCCTTGCCTCAGTGTGTTTAACTATGAGGTGAAGGAAATAAAAAATAAAGTTTAGAGTTTATCAAATCATTGATAAGAATGAAATGTGGCAGCCTAGTACACAGAAAGAATAAAGATAATCCCTGCACATAGGTGCCCAATAAATATTACCTATGTTAGTAATTATTTTATCACCAATATCATCCTCATCCTCCCATCAGAATGTAAAAAGAGAAAGTGTTTTGTTCAGTGCCGGGTGTGCAGGCACCAGGTAGCCGTGTCCTCCTGCACCGTGGTTTAGATCTCTCCACAGACTGTGACAGATGTGCAGGCACCAGGTAGCCGTGTCCTCCTGCACCGTGGTTTAGATCTCTCCACAGACTGTGACAGATGTGCAGGCACCAAGTAGCTGTGTCCTAGGTCCCATCATGGCTGGCTGTGTTAAGTCAGGCTATGCCTTACTGTAAGTTATCATATATTGCATATAACTGTACTTGTCAAAAGGCTGCACACTGCTCTAGAAGACTCCATTTCACAAGTATCTTCTGATACCATTTTGAGGGAAAAGAAGGAATGTACCCCCTGGGTAGACCAGAAGCTGCACCATCAGTCAGGCACTGCCACCCAGCACAAACTGGTGCAGGACCTCTTCCTGGGATGGAGCCACCCTGTAGGTTCATTGTGAGTGAGTTGCCACTGTAGAGGCACATGGATGCATTAAAATCGTATCAAGGAAACCAGGCCCAAGAAGTTGCTAGATACATCAGACTCAGGAAAGGGTGTAACTCCTTCATTTGGACCCATAAAGTGATGCACACATAATACTTCAATGGTACATCAGACCCAGAAAAGGGTGTAACTCCTTCATCTGAACACCATAAAGTGACATAATACTTCAATAGTACAGCTCCAGACCAACCTATTATCTAATACCTGTTGAGTGCATCACAGACCAGCAAGTGAAGAACTTCTTGACTGTCTCTGGAGCTTCAGCTTGTTTGGGTTCCCTGTTGTTGACATGCTTACGAGACTGCCTGTCCATCCACCTGCTCACCCATCTGGTCCTGGACCTAAACCCACCATTTCCAGCTCTGGACGCCTACTCAGTCTTTCACTCACAACGGTAACACTGTTGCGCTCACTTCCTGATACCAGCAGCAAACCCTTCCCGGTTGGCACTAACCCAGTTCTTTAACAGACTCTCTCTTGGCCCACTCCTGATACCTCCTAAACTCTGCTGCAGGCTCTTTAACTTGTATTTATTCTGTAAACTACATATTTAAAAAAAAAAAAAGATCCTGCTCATGGCAGTGTGGAGCATGAATACAGGACATTTTGTTCCTTTAATTTCTGTAGTATGGTATTTTCACATTTTTTTAAAAATATAATTATTCATTATGCATGATGTACTGATATGACTAACTCAAGATTTTTCTGAATAAATATTTGCTATATAATAATAATAATACAATAGGGAGTTTGTATTTCTTACCCCAGGAGTTCATGGGTAAGCTTTGTGACTTTTTCCATAAACCTCCAAAGTGACCTGCAAATTAATGTGCACATATACTTTTTCCTGGGAAGAGAATCTATAGCTTATTTAGTGTCTTGAAGGTGTCCCTAATGCTCAAATATATTGCAAATTTTAACTATGTTTTCTTTAGAGTAAAGATTAAAACACCCAGCCTAGCATTTCAGGTCCCTCATTAATTGCCTCCTGCAAACTATTTATTAATATTACTCATTATCTTAAAAGCCCAGTTATTGTACTATGAGAACCTTACATTTTCTAGACTAGCACAGAAAGGCTTGTAAACTTGTAATTCCAGCATTTGGAGGACAGATGCAGGAGGGTCTTGAGTTTGAGACCAGCTTTGGCTAAGTGGTGATGTATCCCTCCAGCAATCACACGTTGGAGATGTACTCATTGGTAGAGCACTGTGTAGCAGGTGGGAGACCCTGCGTTTGATCTCCAGCATTGCCCTCCCAATGAATTCACATGTCAGCACAATGCCCAAGCTTGCTGAAGACTGGGGTAGAGGATTAAAGATATCATGGTGTGATAGATGGTGGGCTAAAGAATGTCCCGACAGAACTACCACTCATTAAGTGTGCCACCTTTGGCCCATACTCAACCTCAGTTTTTCCCTCTGTGAATGGTTCTCTGAGGACTGCAGAGGACTCTCTCTTACTCTTGGCTTTCTTCCTTCTCCAAGTGCCTGCCCTGCCTTACCCACAGGGCCAAACCAATGAAGAAAAAGTGTAATAGGAGGTACATACTCCCCACATTTCTCTACACTGAGGTCTAGGTTTGTCCACCATATTTTATCTCATTCATACATATTGATAATTAATGTTTCAATGCACTCCATTAATTCATAAGGGTGTCTCAAGAGCAATTTTCACAATATAATCCACAGTCATGTTTCCTAGGCCTTTGACATTGGAAATATGAACATATTATATTTCTAGAATTTTGTAGCTGAGAGTAGCCTCAGAGATCACTTAGTTCTATTGAAAAACCAGAATTTTAGGACAAGGATGGTTGGAATTGCTTTCTACCTTCCTGAGTAAGGATCCTGTTTCCAAAGTTAGATCATAAAATCATTGAAGGCAAAAGCTATTTCCTCTCTGGCATCAAGGCTGATTCTAAGAGCACATTGTATATGCCACTTACTCAACTGGTGATTCTCTCACAAAAGGTATTGAGCATTTGTAATTGCAGAGAAAGTAAGCAGCATGTAATACTATGTTATTATATATCCACTTACATGAATGATCTGAGTTTTTCTCCAAATAATATATATATAACTATATATATATCTATATATAAATATCTATATCTATCTATCCATATCTATATCTATATATATAAAATTTGTTGTGTTTGTATGTGTATAAAAGCATGCACACCAGGATGGGTATGTGGAGGTCAGAGATAAGTTGTGGAAGTCAGTTCTCTTTTTCCACCATGTAGAACCCAAGGATGGAATTCGGATCACTGGGCTTGGTGGCAAGCACCTTTACCCACTGACCCATCTTGTCAGCCCTATCCTAAGTCTCTAAAGCACCATTGATAGAATACTATAACCAAACCTCTGTCAATCCTCAAACTTCCAAATTTCTTAGTGAATACTCAGAGCAAATGTTCTAAATTTGTTGCCTGAATTTAATAAGATTATTACTGTTATAACTGAAACAGGAAGGATCTTGTGTATGCACTCCACTCCTAGTTAGCCACAAAAAGTTCAGGAATCTTTAATTCAACTAGGATTATTCTGACAAAGATTAGACACATGGTTTTGAGTGCAGCTTGGGGAAGTTTTTAACACACCAGAGTCTGTTTTTTTCTAAACTGGGTGTAATATATGCCTGTAACAATTCTGGTGAAAACTCGATAAGAAAATAGACGAAAATAGCTAATCTTGTAAGGTATCACCCTTGGCAGCACTCTGTGTCCTGCAAGAGGAGGCTTAGCTAAGCATTATGGGAAAGAAACCTTAAACCTTTGCTAATTCATAGAGCATCATCAGCTCAGCACTAGGCAGTTGTGAAGGATACCCAGGATCATGGTTGCTGACGTGAGTGGCATTTGATGATTCATCAACAAGTAGAGAACTGGAACTGATTGACCGGTTCACCTGAAACATTGAATCTAGACTGGAGAAGTCTCTTCCACAAGGTGTTCCACCAGTGTGGTCATTTTCTGATACTCATTACATCTGATAAAAATCTACATTCTAACAATTGCTGCAGAAAAAAAAAAAGCCGAAGAATCAGCAACAAGTGGATGAAGAACCACTAAGAGACACAGCAGTGCGTGGAAGAAAAGGCAAGGCTGGGAGTCTGTCCTTCAGGAAGTGGTCCTCTCCTCGCCTCTGCTCATAGCAGGGATAGTTCTTCCTGATTCTGCGTGGTTTGCAGCAAGCATTACAGACTACTACCTCTCTGACCTGCCCACAGCAGGGTCCTCCTCTCAAGGCTATTCCAGCACCCAGAGCAGTTTCAGACCTTTAAGAACTTTTGTGTCCCTTTAATAAGTACAAAACATCTAACCAATCCCCAGGAATTCAGCACAGACTTTTCTCCTATCTTGCTATTTCAGAAAGAGTTTATTGAGTTCAATGTTCTGCAACTGCATAGGTTCCTTTTGAGTTTTACAAGTAGTTTTATTTTTAAATGAGTGGGCTTTTAGAAACTACATACATTCTTGTCTTGGCAAATCTCTAATTCTTCCAAGGGTGAAAATACTTTCATTTGTGCTCTTCTGATCCTGATAGAAAGTAGAATAGCAGTCACAGAAGTGCAACATTTCCTAGTGTCTGTCACAAAAGGCTGCACTGGGAGGTTGAGAGGAGTTAATGATGCTCACACTGCAGAGGTGGAAGGTCAGTCAGGAAGAAGGAATTAGTGAATCTAGCTCAGATTTACAGTCTTCAGTGGATGGAAGATACTATATTGGGCAGTTCACACATAAACATCTATGAAGTGTGTGTGTGTGTGTATGTGCAGGGATTGAACCCAGGGCCTTATACATGCTAGGCAAGTATTCTACTTCTGAGGTACATTCCTAATGCTTTCTATGTTTGGGACAAGGTCTCACTAAAATTGCCAGGTTGGACTTAAATTCATTCTATCACCAAGGCAATCCATGGACTAGTTATCTTCCTGCCTCAAGTAGCTGGGACCACAGGTCTGTGTGAGCAGGTTCTTGATGGTGAAAAGTGAGGTTTACAGCTAGTGAGAATCCCTAAGACACAAAGCTATGCAATCCCAGCTTTAGCCCAAATTTAATCCTAGTTTACTGCAGAGACCTGAATGGTAGGCTTGAGCATAAATAAAAATCCATTAACCACCAGACAGAAGGGCAAAACAAAGATGTAACGCATGAGTTTTTGTGCTCATACAGATGTATACTTCACTAACACACATCTGCTAAAACACACTCCCTGAACATTGAAAGAACATTAGGGAATGCAGTTGAAATAAGCTTGCAGGTGAAGGTAGATTGTTATGGAAGTTTTCTAAACACAAGTAAGTTTGGGTCTGTGCTGTGGACCTCTGGCACAGCATGAGGGACTGGATGTATATTTGGATGTATATTTATGGAAGAGCCTGGTCAGATCTGAGGCATGGTAAGAAGGAACAGATAATGCTGGGTTATTGCTAGACGGCTGTGCCTATGGGTTTCTGGGTTTGAAGGCAGCATACTCATAAATACCTAGCATTTGACACGACACTCCTTGGAGAGGTACTGCAGAGTCCTCATGATAGGAACTCTACCATTGTTTGTGGACAACTATTCTAGTACTGTTTTATTGGACCAGTTGTAATGAAAAACTCCAGATGAGGTGTAGCATATTTTATTAGTCTTTTCGTAACAGTGGAGAGGAAGCCATGGAATGGAGGAAAGAGATATTGCCATTGCTTTTATGAAGCAATCATAAAATCTTAATTTTGGAGAGCCCTGCTATCCTCACAATAGTGGAAATGGTCATTAGTCCACAGGGTAATTGAGGCCAGACACCCATGAGTAGGAGCCTTGTCTCCACAGATGATTTTCAATGGGTGCTGGTAGCCTGTGTGCAAAAGCGGAGATTGCAATCTATTTGAAACCCTTCTCGTTCAGATGACTCTCCACTTTATTTCCCTTGGTATGCCTAATGATTAAATCAACTCTGGTTCTAAGATCAAACAGAAAATATCCTGTTAAACTCTGCAAATGCCATAACCCAGAGGGCTGGATTGCTCTGCAGAATTGAAGATGAGGATTTGGAAATGCATGTGCTCCGGCACCTCCACCCTCACCCAAACTCCCACGTTCACCACCTGTGTGGAGCTGGTGGGAGCTTGCATTTGAGCACTTACCGCAGGCACCCACTTTGGGCTGAGGCGCTCTCCACGTAGTGTTTCAGAGCAAGCTGGAACTCTTCCAGATCATCTTCTGTCACAGACATCTGGCGCTGCACGAGCATGATGTGCTGTGGAGGAATGGGAGCTTGCAGTCACACACACGACTGCCAGCCAGAAACTGACCAGGGAAAGCCGTGACTATTCCATATCTCAAGTTACACAAAAGCCCGAAAATATATAGCAACAGAAGCTAAAGCAAGTGCCCTCTGCGCTGAGGCGTTTCCTCTTTAAAATGAAGCAAGAGAAGCCATTAGAATCACGGAAGAGCTTTCAAGAGTAG
>CABHPH010135362.1:2118-25938 GCA_902168325.1 Peromyscus nudipes
GTGTCAGATGGGGTAACTAGAGCATGCTCCTTGCAGGGTCATAGGGACAAGCGAATGAGATGGGCTTCTCAGGAGCCCTCAGATAAGCACGTGTCTGCTTGGGTCATTGCTGAATCTTCCTCCCCTGCTTGGCTTTCTCCTCTCCGACAAGCTTTCCTTCATTCTGGTTAGGAGAGCTCCTGGTACCAACGTCCCCGTACCTTCCCCTGCACTCTGGCGTGTTTACAAGACCCTGCTTCCACTTCAGCTTGTGAAACGGAGGCCCTCTTCCTCCTCCTGTACTGTGACCTCGGTGAATTTTCACAGGCCAGACACATTCCAAAAAAGTCTTAAAAAACCAAGAGCCAAGAGACTGAGATCGGAATGATCACTACCGTCTTTGGGTGAAGACACCGTTTCAAAGTTCTTGTAGAGGGCTGGGAGGTGGTTCGGTTGGTAAAGTGCTTGTTTCTCAGTCATGAGTACCTGAGCTCAGGTCTTCAGCACTCACTGGGGACAAGAGGACCCGTGGGGCTTACCGGCCTGCCTGTCTAGCTGAATCAACGTGTTCCAGGTCCAGTGAGATACCACATTTCATGAATAAGGTGAAGACTGATTGGGGAAGGAACTCAATGTCAACCCCGACCTCTTTACTCATGTGTACCCATACACGCACACAGAGCTATGATAGCTGGGCAAGACGCATGCCTGTCAACCCTAGCACTTGGAAGACAGATCAGGAGTTCAAAGCTAGCTTTGACTGTACAGTGAGTTTGAGGCCAGCTTGGGCTACATGAGACCCTACCACAAATAAACAATCACCACCCCCAAACTCAAAATACTCCTGTGAGCTAGGAAGAGTGATATATGCCGGTAGTCTCAATCATTCAGGAGGCTGGGGCAGGAGGATCATTTGAGCTCAGGAGTTCAAGACCAGACTGGACAACATGGCAAGATCCTACCTCTGAATAAACAAACACACAGACAGCTGTTGTTTAGTAAAGTCATAATTTCCTCAGCGGACTTTTTGACATCAAACAAGTCCAGAAGGGCAGAATCCTGAGTGAACTGCATTTAACCAGATCAGAAGAGCCATGCAAAGCATCGCTGCTCCTGTTGTCTGGGTTTGAGTGGCCAGCACATGCACAGCCTAAGGAAACCCTGCTCAGCTCCCTGCCCCGGTAGGAAATTTTCCCTCAACAGCTGTGATTTTTCAGGGTGTTTCTGTTTTGTTTCGTTTTTCAATTTTAAATTTCACCATGAAAGAACAGCAGTATCCATGGGTTCCAAAAACTTATTAATCCTTACAAAACTTCCATGTTCCAACCAACATGTGGCATGCTTCTCGATGTTTGTAATGCTGCCCTGTCCCTCTCAGAGAACTTCAAAGGCTGTTTATTTGCTGAAATAAACATGGACTGGATGAAGGAGAGAGAAGTGGGGGCCTGTGGAGTGGAAAAGAAAATCACATTTTTCTTCTAAAAGGATCCAGGCCAGTTACTGTACAAATGGCTTCTGGTCTGAAGCACGAATGTTTCGCAGGTTGGGGATAATGGCTGGGGTTATATAGCGGAGGTGCTGACTGGTCCACGCACCCCTATGTGTTCCAGGGCTGGCGTCTGAATGGTGTGTGTACAGGTCTGTGTTATTGAGTAGGAAAGGCTGTGTCCATATGGCTGAGCTAGCCTAGGGACTGGCTGGGGCCAACTGCAGCTTCGTCAGGAAGCAGCTGTGCAGATGAGGTTCTCTCCGATGCCTCAGTCTCCTTACCTGTAAAGTAGGGAGAAGGGTTGATGAGGAGTAAGCCAGTCAACACAGGCTCAGTTGACACATACACAAGTCGTAGAGGTGGTGGCTGCAGTAATCATTTATGAAAACACATGAAGGACAGCACCCCCAACCCCAGCAAATCCCCTTCCCCAAGGCCTCACCAAACTAGACAAGTTCTATAACCTGGTCCTTCCATTTGGGAAAATACTCTCTGGAAAGAAAGGAGGCCCTTGGTTCAGGCAAGGCCTTCAGGAGTGAGGGACAGATGGGCTCTGTGTGGCCTACTCCTCAGGATAGAAGATGTGGGTGAAGAGTTACTGTGTCTTCGTTAGGGTTTCTGATGCTGTGATAAAACGTCATGACCAAATGCAACTTGGGGAGGAAAAGGTTTATTTCATTTTACACTCACAGGTAACAATCCGTCACTGAGGGAGGTCAGGGCAGGAACCTGGAGGCAGGAACTGAGGCAGAGGCCACAGAGGAGTGCTGCTTACTGACTTGCTCAGCCTGTTTTCTTACAGCACCCTAGGCCACCAGCCCAGGAGGGGCACCATCCACAGTGAGCTGGGCCCTCCCACAACAATCATCAATCAAGAAAACGCACCACAGGCCAATCTGGTAGGGAAATTTTCCCAACTGAGACTCCCTCCTTTCACAAGACTCCAGCTTGTGTCAAGTTGACATGAACTAGCCAGCACACACAGAATGCTCCACACCCTCCTCCTCCAGCTTGGAGCTCCTGATTAGCCTCTAATTAGATAAGTATCCCAGGCCTCCATGTGCAAAGTGGGAAAAAAGAAGGAGTCTTCAGTAGGAATGTGATTGGTACTAAGTAAAATCCTCCTGAAAATGGCCCCTTAGGAAAATGTCCTGCAACACCTCCTGGTAGGGTTATGCCAGGGGCTCAAGCTGACGGAAAAGGTAAGTGAGGAGAGAGTGGCCAGGGTCAGGCGAGGGTGATCCTGGCGTTGTTAGGGGGAAGCTTTAGAGTCTGGGAGCTGGGGCAGAGCAGAGGTCAGGAGGGACTCCAGAGCTGAGCCCACTGCTGAGGGGAGGAGGGAAGGGGCTCCCCGGGGAGGGGTCAGGCAGCCAGGAATCAGCAGCAAGGCAGGGAAGGGACAACTCCCAGAACAAATCTGTGCAGACATGCACAGACATCGTGCAGACATGAGGTGGGTCCTGCATTAGTTGCTGTGGTCCCTTGGCAACTGGCAAAGAAGCGTTTTTGTGGAAACAGGCAGAGAAGGGCCAGGCTGAGGGGGTTCAGCCCTATTCCTGGACTGCCATGGTCCTCACTAAAACAATTCAGGACCCGAATCACTTCCTAGGAGTGGCGGGCGCTCCCCAGCTCCTCCCTGCCCTACTTATCTCCTGATCTTCATTTGCGGGCTGCTGACTGCAGAGCTGGCTTTACTATGTGTGTGCTGCCTGTTAACTGTGGCCTTGCTCAGAAGATGCAACATCTGGGGAAGAAGCCTGCGGCATCAGGGTCATACGCATAGCCCCTGGGCACAGCACCATGCCTCAGCAGAACTGGCTGCAGCCATTATTGTACAGATTGATACAAGCAAAATCGAGCTCAGTGGTGATGGTGAAAGTGAGGAGGGATAAAGGTATTTTTAGTAACCACAGGTTCAATTCATACATGTTGACACAGTTTCCCTACTCCCTTCTAAAATATACCAAGCATGGAAGCCAGACATGGTGGTACATGTGTGTAATCTGAGGTAGAGGCTGGAAAAGCAGGAGTTCAAGGTCATCCTTGATACATAGCAAGTTTGAGGTCAATCTGGGCTATATGAGACTCTGTCTCAAAAGCAAAAATAAACGTAAATAAGCAAAATTTAAAAGACACACATCAAAAACCAAGCCAAACAAAATACACCCAGTACTTGATAAGTACCTCAGGCACAGGGGCAGCATCCTGAACAAGGCAGAGAAGACACATGACATTACGGGTTTGTGTTCTTCTGGGAGAGCCAGGAGAAAAGGTAAACCACAAATGCATGTTTATCCTGGATATTCAGAGGGAAGAAAGCACCAGGGCTGTAGATCCACAAATGGTGTTAGGTGGGTGGAAAAAGGATGGCCTTGCTGAGTGTGGAGGGCCTGAGGAGGCTGAGAAATTCACCCTGTGGACTCTGAGGGTCGTGCTCTTGCTAGAGAGCAGTGTGTGCATGGGTCAGCTGGGAACCTTGACTAGGGTAGGTCAAGGGTCACCTTGGCACGTTCCCAAGGAGCTGGCTGTGGGGAAGCGAGTTGGAAGGACTTGCATCCCAGCCAGGCTCTGTGGCAGATTAGAAGCGCAGAGTCTGGAAAGGGAGGAAATTGCCCCAGCTTGTTAAAAGGCAGAGCAGGAGACAGACCCAGGGTCCTGGCATTCATTCATTGCCTGTCACTAGTCCTGTCTAGTCAGGAGCCCGAAGCATTCTAAAGGGCAGCCCCTCAGAGAGATGGTCCAGACCAAAGGCCCCTTACTATGCAAAGTTGGGGCAGGGCAGGCACTGAACATCAGTGCTTCAGGGACGCTGGCTAATGCACACAGGAGGACCAGGGATGGGAAGTGAGATAGCCCTGAGGTACTACGGCTGTCTGACTCCTTGGGGACAACACTTGCTTTCCTACCAAATCGAGACTGATGAAGACTTAACCAAGCTTGCCAAGTGTCAGCCACATACTGAATTAACACTCTGCTTCCAAGTTTCATCTTTGCAGACTAGGGAGACGGCTCAGTGGGTAAAGTGTTCACTGTGTAACCATAAATAGCAAAGCTCAGATCTTCAGCACCCCTTTAAAAGCGATGAGCTGCGTGCATCTGTAACCCCAGTGCTGGTGGGGCTTTGGAGGGGGGTTGGATGGACAGGTGAATCCCTGGAGTGCTGGCCAACCAACTTAGCTGAACTGATGAACTGCAGGTTCAGTGAGACACCCTGTCACAAAAAAATAAGGTGGAGAGTGGTTGAGAAGACATCTGATGTCAACTCTGGCCTCCACACACATGTGCACATCCTTCCTTCCTTCCTTCCTTCCTTCCTTCCTTCCTTCCTTCCTTCCTTCCTTCCTTCTTTTCTTTCTTTCTTTCTTTCTTTCTTTCTTTCTTTCTTTCTTTCTTTCTTTCTTTTTGTAAAATTGATTTATTTATTATGTATACAGTGTTCTGTCTGCATATATGCCAGATCTCATTATGGATGGTTGTGAGCCACCATGTGGTTGCTGGGAATTGAACTCAGGACCACCTCTGGAAGAACAGCTAGTGTTAACCGGTGAGCCATCTCTCCAGCCCCATGTGCACATACTTTTATGAACACATGTGCACACACACATATACACACATATCAAAAAATAAACTCATTCTTGCAGCAACCACATGGAGTGGCAACCACTCTGCCATTTTACAGAGGAGGAAACTTAGACTTGGGGAACTAAGCCACCCCATTAAGGGAGGGCAGGAGAAGAGGTGAGTTTATAGAGAAATTCAGTCCCCGCTGTGAGGGCTGACGGTACAGTCTGGGTGAGTTTAAGTAGTATAGCTGTGCAGAGCCAGACCACATGCGCAGTGACTCAGCCCATCTTTCTCAGAAGCATGAGGGATGGGTGGCTGGTCTGCTGCTGGCAGGAGTCCTTAGCTGTGTCTGGCCTTCCCCTGCAAAACCTCTTCACATTCCCTGGCTCATGTGGATCTCCCAGGAATATAGCTGCTGTTAGTGTGTGTGTGTGTGTGTGTGTGTGTGTGTGTGTGTGTGTGTGCGTGCATGTTTGTATGCATGTGTGCACACACACTCTTTTCACTTTATCAGTAGAAGGACTCAGGCTTAGGAGAAGGGAGGTCCCTATGACCATTGTGGGAGCTGAAGGCTGAGTCCTGGTGGCCTCGTTCCTGGGCTGCCGCTCTCCCTTGCCCTCTCCCTCTGAAGCTTCCATGGAGAAAGTCTGAAGTCAGTGGTCTATGTCTTCTGACTCCTGGGGTTATGGGTTACCTTTAGTGTCCTGTTGCAAGAATTTCTCCCTGGGGAGATGTAAACAGCAGCTACCCCCTCTTCATAAGGTCCCAACAGAAACCAATGTACGATTCTACCAGAATTCACCGGGGGGAACTAACGAGTTGGCTGGGCTTACTTACATGGGTGAGGATTGCTTACCAGAGCATGGGCAACCCCAAAGCAGCTGCACTGGATAGTCTTGACTATGATGGCTTCCCCAGAGATGGTTGTTCCCCTTAGTTAACCTCCCTCCCCCAAGCCTAATTTTTGAACCTCCAGATGCCCCGAGGCCATGTATAATTAGGACAGAATTGCATGCAAACGACGAGGAGGAGTGGATGGAATTTCAGGTGAGGGTCCTTCTCTGAGGGAACGACAGAACCATCGGTGAGGGTCTCTTGCAAGTAGGCACAGCTGGCCTGACAAAGGTGGTAGCTGTTTTGCTTCGAGGACTGCATCCTGTACGTCTCTCTCCCAAACATACGCGTTGTAGTGCCAACTCTAGCAGTGTCTGTAAACCGAAGATTATCTGGAAATGATGGAGTCTGGCCTTCGAAATGAAGATACCGTTGTATTGGATCGGTGGCCGCAGGGGCTAATCCAGCATGACTAGAGTGATTATTGTCTTTACAGAAGAGTAAAACTGGGATGGTAGGACACGGTCGCCCGGGAAGGAGGCCACACCACAGCAGAGGCAGAGGCAGGCTGAGGAGAGGCTGAAAGAATACCCTCCTTCTGTTTTGAGATACCCCATTTGCAGAACCTTGTGATAGCAGCCCACTGGTACACCTGTGTGAAGGTTAATAATTGACTGTCCGCCTGACGGGATCTGGACTCCCCTAAGAGACAAACGGCGCATCTACAAGGGAGTTTCTAGACTGGGATAACCGAGGTGGGAAGAGCTACCTCGAATGTGGACAGCATCACGTCCCGTGAGCTGCTGGCTTCAGACTGAATAAAGGAGAAAGGGGCTGAGCGCCAGCACTCGTTCGCTGCTCTGTTTCCTGACTGTGGACGTGATGTGACTGGCTGCTTCAAGCCTCTACCGCCATCCCTTTCCTGAAGACCATAACTTCAAACCAGGAGCCAAAACAAACCCTTGCTTTGGCTGACTAGTTTGTATGAAAAGGGTAACTAACATGGCCTGGTACCTGGCATCTTGGCTCCTGGCTTTTCCAACTGGTATCAATGTGAACGGCCAGGTGTTAGGAAGAAGGTCACAGGCCATGATGCACGGATGTCAGGAGATTCCTGCCCCCAGGCAAAACCAAGACCCAGACGCCTTGTTCCTTATTTAGTCCCACTGTGTGCAAGGCCCCGACTAGCAACATGTGCAGTGGGAGGCAGGAGATCAGGACAGCAAAGACACCGCTCTGCTCACACCAGACGATGGTCACACTGTGTAATGTGCGCAGAGAGGAAGTAGAAAGTGCCGCTATTTGGGAAGGGGCTGCGGGAGGCCTCATGGAAATATGAGCAGAGCTCCAAAAGGTGGGCAGGGCTTCACTAAGCAAAGATAATGCGGATAGTTAAATGTGTGATACCTCACTGTGTGTTTTCCGTTTGCTGCTCACAGTACCCTTGCCATAGCTCTGTGTGCAATCGAATCCCACTTCTGCTTCCATTCTCCAGCTGAGGAAACAAGCCCAGAGAGGCTAAGGGCTGGCCCCAGAGAACAGAGCTGGTTGAGGCTCTGATTCCAGTACAGGAAGTCTTCTCATTATAACCCTGGGTCTGGCAGAGAGGGAAGTGCGTGTGGTTCCTGGCAGGTGGGAGCGCAGAAGCAGAACCCTAGGAGAGGAGTAAAGAAGCATCAAGGGCATTTGGGGGAGGTGGGTAGTTTTCCAAGGCAGTGGGTTGGGGGGAAGGAGACAAAGGAGAAGCGAGCATTCTCCAAGGAGCCGGAAGGCTCTGCTGCAGTCTTGGCTTGGCGGGTGTTTCGTGTTCTAGCACAGTACGGTAATTAAGACTGTGGGCTGTGCTGAGGGGGGCCGTATCTTCAGTGTGATTCTGGATGGCATGCTGCATTCAGCAGAAGAGCTTCCATTATGCTGCAGTAAATAAGCATCTGAACTTCTTAACGGCCCTAACATCCAGGCTTATGCCTCTCTGGGGTTACATAACCAGCGCAGCTCAGCCGAGGGCTCTCTCTCCCCTGCACTGGCCTCCCTGGGACCCAGTGCCTGGGAAAGGAAAGTGCTGGACATTCTCACGTTATGAATTACATGTTCTAACAGTTGAAGAAGGTCTGGAACTTATCATGTGACCTTACCAGTCAGGAAAAAAAGCTGGAAATGGTGTCTTTCCAGGAGCTACTGAGTCAGAGAGCCAGAGGAGTCCACTGAATAGTATTAGTGGTGTCCAAGCGGCTCAGATACAGTAACCAAGAAGCATACAGTAAAACTTCATCTTACCCCAGCTGATTTTCTTCGGAAGACTCAGTTCATCACTCCTGGGCCACCAACACCCTGTCACACCTGTGCATGTGTGCATGCATATGGAGGGTGGGTCTCCTCAGGCGACAGCTGCTTTGTGTTTTGAGACAGGGTCTCTTCACTGGCCTGGAGGTCACCATGTAAAGCGAAGCTGGCCATCTCTCTTTCCCCAGTGCTGGGATCACCATCAGATCCCTTGTACTTACAAAGCAAACCGTCTCCCCAGATTCCATTTGTCTCTTTCTCGGTAGCCGTGAGAGAGCAGCTCACAACTTAGTTCTCAGGATGGCAGTAGCTGCTAGCCGGTAGTTACCGGCATAATTAGGTTCTTGTTGTTTTTACTGTCAAGCTTCATCTGCTAAGGGGTTGTGTTCACAATAATAATAAGTAATTTCTTTTGACCAAGGGGGTTTAATGTAGTCAGGCAGTTGTAGTAGGTAGGTGGTTGTTTGTGCCATGCCCTGAATCATTGACCCCAGTGAGGTAGCAGGTAGGTAGCTAGCTGCTAGATACCTGCTCCTTGGGCATGGACACCAGGGACCCTTAAGACCTGGGATGCACGTATGTGCGCTCCCCTCCTCTCTCTGCTACCTCGAGGTCTTGGATGCTGGTGCCAGTCAAGGCAGAGCTCTCCTGAGAACCACGTTGGACCCTGCCCCACCCCTCCAGGATTCCGCAGCCAACTCCTTGATTCTGGTTGTGAGTTAACCCCTGAATAAATTCCTCTGATCATCAAATAGACTTTGTAGATTTATCCCATTAGGCAGTGGTGGCACATGCCTTTACTCTCAGCACTTGAGAGGCAGAGGCAGGTGGATCTCTGAGTTGGAGGCCAGCCTGGTCTACCGAGTGAGTTCCAAGACAGCCAAGGTTACCCAGAGAAAACCTGTCTCGAAAACCCCAAAACAAACAAATAAACAAATAAAAATAAAGTGGGCTTTAGTTAGAAGGCCTGGGTTTAAATCCTGACTCCTGGCCTTGGGTAGATAATTGAAACTCAGCTGGGCAGGGCTTAGCTACCTCCAAGATGGAGCCATGTCCTGTGCAGGCTGCTGTGTCCCCCAGCCCTCACAGCCCCAGCAGGGCCTTACGAGCGACAGAGACCATGCCAAGGCTGCTCTGTGCCTGAATCTTTCATGCAGGGCCCTCAGCTGCATGCCAGGAGCCAAACTTGAATCTTCAGTTTTCTATTTGTAAAAATGCCAGTCACCAGAGTAACCATACTATAGGGTGGTTGGGAAATGCTGGTTGACCTTTTACCCGATGGCTTGACCCATTAAATTCTCAGGTGGGAGGACCCACCCCTCCCTGGCCTCAGTCTCCGGCTCTGAAGTGGGTTCATTGGATGACATATGGTAGTCTCTAACTAAGGTCTTTCTGTATAGTTTTGGAGCCTGTCCTGGATCTCACTCTGTAGACCAGGCTGGCCTGATCCAGTTCCAGGATCTCTCTGGAACTCACAGAGATCCGCCTGGCTCTGCCTCCCGAGTGCTGGGATTAAAGGCGTGCGCCACCACCGCCCAGCGATCTATGGTAGTCTTAGTCATAGATACAGTAGATTCAGACCCTTGAAGGCTGGGATAATTGGACTCTATAGGCAGAAAGAGGGTCCCAGAGAACCTGGGGATCCCTCCCTCCCGTGCCCCGTGAGTCGCTGCAGGTGCTGGCCTGAGCTCTGGCTCTCAGCTGTGTTTGCTCTGTCTAGCAAAAGCCTTAATCATAAACAGGAGAAAGGGGGTAACTCCGGAAAGCCTTCTCCTCGAGGTCTAGCAAGAAAAGACTCCTTGTGTCCGGGTGGGGTGAGCTAAGCATTCCTCAGGTCCGTCTGCTTGACAGATTGGCTCCTGGCGTGCAGCTGAGGGCCCTGCATGAAAGAGTGAGGCACAGGGCAGCCTTGGCATGGTCTCTGTTGCTCATAAGGCCCTGCTGGGGCTTGTGAGGACCGGGGGACACAGCAGCCTGCACAGGACATGGCTCCATCTTGGGAGGTAGCTAAGCCCTGCCCAGCTTAGTCCTGCTTCTGGTGTTTAGGGGCTTGCTCCGGCACCTCGAGCTACAGAGGCATGGACTTACATTTAAGAAGAAGAACGAGCATTTTGCCCTTGCCTTCCTTGCCCTTATTCCTCTCACTCTTCCCTTACCCCAGCCCCTGACCCTCTAGGGCGGTGGTTCTCAGCCTTCCTAACGCTACAACCCTTTAATACAGTTCCTCTTGCTGTGGTGACCCCCCCCTCAACCATAAAAGTATTTTCCTTGCTACTTCGTAACTGTAATTTCGACACTGTTTTTGCCTCCCAGTCACAGTTGCTAGAAATTTTGCCTGGTACACTCTCACAGAGAGCGTGCGAGGTTAACAACACACATCCAGACAGCAGAGGTGGCTGGGATCTCTGAGTTATGGAATCCTTATGACCTCACAGGTCAGTTCCCAGGCCTTCCGGCCACGACCTCAACCCTCTCATCGGGCTAGCACTTTCAACTCAGCTAGCTAGAGGACACTCCAGGCTCACCCAAGACTTACAGGAAGAGCCCGAGGCTGAACGACAGAGCTCCCGGCTACCGGGAATGCTGTTGACTGACTTAGCAAGCCCTCTGTGACTCAGAGGCTGCAGACATAGGCTCAGTCCTCTGGAAGGGACAGGGGGAGAGTCTCAGTCCAGTACCAGACATGCCCAATGGACTATACACATCAGCAGTCGATATGGCCTAGCTCAGAGACAGCAGGCACCTTTTCCTCTCCAGGCCTTCATTTCTCTGTCTGTGCACAGGACACATGTACATGCAGAAGATGAGCCCCAGAGTGCTGGTATCCTTGATTAAGGTAATAAATAGAATTGGTGAGAGACGGGCAAGACAGGGCCTCAAAAACAAGAATCAAGTCTGGATTTTGTGGGTGCCAAATCTCTGGGTTGAGAGTCGCAGGTTCTAGTCCCATGCCTGACACCCATTTACTGTGAGACCTGTGCCTGGGTGGGACGAGCTATGCAGTCCTCAGGTTCATCTGCTTGACAGATTGGCTCCTGGCGTGCAGCTGAGGGCCCTTATGAACCAGTGAGGCACAGGGCAGCCTTGGCGTGGTCTCTGTTGCTCATAAGGCCCTGCTGGGGCTGTGAGGGCTGGGGGACACAGCAGCCTGCACAGGACTGTGATACCTACCCCCCACCCCATTCCTGCATCTATGAAGGCCAGCTTCCAGTGGACAGGATGCCCTGTCACCGCCTGGACTCTCCCCACACTCTGTTCTCTGCTGAGCAGGCCCTGGTCCCCGTCCTTGTCTCCCGATTCTTCAAGGGCCTGTGCAACGCCACACATCACTTCCAAGCCTTTCCGAAGCTTCCGTTTAGAATTCATCTCCCACAGATATTAAAATGATGGCAAGAATCTACAGCTGATGACATAAGAAATGTCTGAAATACATTGCAAAAAAAAATCAGGAGACAGGATAAAATGCATTTCTCTCCATATATACCTCTCTATAAGTAGAAACGCATAGGGAACAAAGTCTAGTGGGATATGTATATATACATGCATGTTAATTATGATAATCTCTGAGTCATGAAAATCATGTTGATCTTTACTTTTTTTTGAGGTTTTAAAATCTGCTTGCAACAGGAACGTTGCTTCTATAAACAAATAATCGAGCTTCTTTTCAATGAAGAACTTTCCCTGTCCTTCTCTGACGCTGAGATCTGAGTTCGTCCCATTGTCCCCAAACTGTCGCCTATGTTTAGTTAGATTAAGTCCCTCCTTCTCTCCTCATGGCTGTGACAAAGCACCAGAGGACACTGACTTGAGGAATGACAGATTCCTCTTAGCTCAGAGTCCGTGGTCACCTGACTCTATTGCTCCTGGGCCTCAGGGAGGCAGTCCATCCTGGCAGAGCAAAGCCACCCACTTCCTAGTGGCCAGAGGCAGAGAGAACAAGCTGCATCCTTCGAAGGCAAGTCCTTCACTTCCTCCCACCAGGCCACACCACCTAATAAGCCCATCCAACATGAACTCATGGTGCTTTCATGATCCGGTCACCTCTCAGTCACACCCTCAGCTGGAGATCAGGGTTTTATGGGAACACTTCATATGTAAACCATTAACTTAATGCTAGGCCTCGTTATCCGTAAAACAAAAGAGCCATGCTCTGAAATGTCTGAGTCAACATTCTTCCTGATAGAACTTTTTTTTACAGCTTTGGGCTGGTGAGATAGCTCAGTGGATACCTCCGCCAAGTCTGACAACCTTAGCTTTATCCTCAGGGCCTGCAAAATGGAATGAGAGACCCAACTCCTGAGACCTTCCCAGAGGCACCATGGCATTTTCGCACCTGTATATGAATACACAATAAATTTTTAAAATGAGCAAATAAATGTTTTAAAAGCTAAAAGAAAAGTTATACATCTTTGATGCCTGGTCAGGTACTACTGTTCTTACAAGTGCATCAGCACCATTTAGGAACAAAAGGATCTAAATCTAAACAGCCACAGGTAGCCAGAGCTGTTGATGGAGTACTGCTAAGCTCCCTACACTCAGATAGTTCATCAACCCATCTTATCTCTAGAACTCAAGTTTCAATATCTTTAGGAATGCGCTTCCTCTGAGCCATCTACCTTCAATGGGAACTGTCATTTCATCGCTAAATCCCACCCCTAGGGTGTGTTCATTGGTCAGAATGGACACTTGACCCCAACTTAGCCAATCAAAGTTCCTCTCTGGGGATTTAGATTTTTATGTGGTAAAATGGATATAACCTAAAACTAAACATTCTAAGGCAAATGATTCAAGGGCATTTAGTGCATTTATAGCATACAGCTATCATGTTGACCTAATTCCAAAACCTTTCTGCCATCTCAGAGAGAAACCCTGCCTAGCCCTGCTTCCTCCAGCCCTTGGCAATCAGTGATCCACATTCTATCTCTATGGATTTACAGACTCTCTATAGTTCACACACTATGTGAACTTTCGTTTGTGGTTTCTTTTACTCAATGTAGTGTTTTGGACACTTATCTGTGTTGTAGGTACATCAAGACTTAATTTCTTTTTATAGCCAAGTAATATTCCGTTGTATGTATTTACTAATTTGTAGATTCATCCACTGAAAAGACATTTGTGTTCTTTTTCACCTTGGGGCTATTATAAATAGCACTGCTATGAATATTCATATAAATGTATCTATTTAAGTCCCTGTTTTCAATTATTTTGGGTGTTTACCTAGGAAGGGTGTTGCAGGGTCCTCTGCTTACCTTTGGGAGAGACTGTCAAACGGTTAAGCACAGTGGCTGCCCTATTTTTTTTTTTTGTTTGTTTTTTTGTTTTTCAAGACAGGGTTTCTCCGTGTAGTTTTGGTGCCTGTCCTGGATCTCGCTCTGTAGACCAGGCTGGCCTCAAACTCATAGAGATCCATCTGGCTCTGCCTCCGAGTGCTGGGATTAAAGGTGTGCGCCACTGCTGCCTGGCTCTGGCTGCCCTATGTTACATCCTCACCAGCAGTGGGGCATTTGAACTTGGGCCTTCCTGGCACTCTTGAGGGCCATTTACATGAAAGAGTGGAAATTATTCCCCGAGTTGTAAAGGCAAAAGATGAGCAAGTCCCAGGTACCCCTGAAGCTCGGCTTTGTCCTGTGTCTTGGTTACACTGTTAGAGAAGCCCTCTGTTTACCTGCTTGCTGGTTGGGTTTTGTTACTCCAAGAGTCCTGATGGACTCCTTGGTGTCAAGAGATCTCGATGGCTCAGGTCATGCTTGAGGGCGTTCTGGGGAGAACACAGCACACTATTGGCTGTGGCGTCTCCGTGAAGACCCCCACAGCTGGAGCTTCTTCCTTTCTTCTTACTTCTCCCCAGGTCTGGAGACAGGACTCCGGGCAGAACCTAGCTGCAAACTTGCGCCCTGGCAGTCCACATGACTGGAAGGATGGCGGAAGAGGCTTGTGGTTAAGGTGGGTGGGAGGTAGGTTGTGTGGGAGATGGCTGGGGTTCCCCTGAGGACAAGGTGGAACAAGGAAATCAGAAGGGAGGCCAGAGGCCAGGCGGGGGTGTGGTGGGGGTGGAAAGGAAACCCAGTAGGATTGCCAATGTTTAGATGGCCTTTCCCGAGGTAATCGAGACAGCTTGTCTGTGGCCAAACACTGGGGCATGTTCTCCAGGTTCTGAGGAGAAATAAGTCTAGTTTCATCTTCTGGGTGGAGGAAAGGAATGCAGAGTGATGGAGAAGGGCAGCGGTGGAGGTAGAGACCAGGCTACTCTGTCCCTAGATTCTCCAGTCTTACATCTGACCTTCAGCCCCATCCCTCCTCTGTCAGTAATAGACCGTGGCAAGCACAGAGCCCCAGGAGAAGGGTCCTCCGAATCTGTGAAGGGGAGCCCCAGCTGTAGGGAATGAGGAGAAAGCCTAAAGGGGAGAAGCAACCAGTGTCTGGAGAAGGAGGAGGAGGAGGTGGAGGAGGAGGAGGAGGAGCCACAGGTGTATGTTGGATATGCCTTTGGTAGGAAGCAATTTCAGAATTATCATCTACAAAGGGAATAGCAAGATAATCTACCCTTTCCCCTTGCATGGTGAACTGAAGTTCTCTCTAGTATTTTTAAACTGTGTGTGTATGTGTGTGTGTGTGTGTGTGTGTGTGTGTGTGTCTGTAAAGGACAACTTACCAGACTTGGTTCTTTCTACCATGTGGGTCCAGGAGATTGAACTCAGGAGTCAGGCTTGGCAACAAATACCTTTACCACCTTTACACACACACACACACACACACACACACACACACACCACACCACACAAACCACCTTGCAGGTCCTCTTTTTAGTTTTGTGAGCCGGAATGCAGAAAGCTGGGTTTCATGTGGGCCATGCTACGTGGTCTCTCTCATTCACCCTAGTTTTCTAGAACCATCTTCACAAAGTATCTCAAATTGGGTGCTTGACACCACAGAAGTGTGCAGCCTCACGGTTCTGCGGACAGTGTCAGAGGCAAAGGCATCCATCCGAGGGGTTGAGTCCCTCTCAGAGCTGAGTGGGGCTGCTCCCTGCCGCTCTCCTGGCTCCTGGCAGTTTCCTGGCAGTCTTCCTGTGTTCCTTAGCTTGCAGAATCCTCACTCCAACCTCTGCCTCTATCATCATGTGGCAGTCTCCCTCAGCCTATCTGCCTCTGTGTTTCAATTCCCTGTTTTTAGAAGGACACCAGTCACAGCAGACCAAGGATCCATCTCGAAGACCTTTTTACACCTGGTTACCTCTGTAAAATCCTTGCTTCCTAATAAGGTCATGTTTTTAAGGACTTCAGGTCCAACGTGTCTCTATGTAGTGCTGGCTGTCCTGGAACTCTATGGAGACCAGGCTGGCCTTGAACTCAGAGATCCACCTACCTCTGCCTCCAGAGTGCTGGGATTAAAGGCATGCACCACCACCACATAGCATATCTTTTTTAACAAGTGATTTATTAATAATTTACTTTTATTTAATGCTCATTGGTGTTTTGCCTGCATATATGTTTGTATGAAGGTGTTGGATCTCTTGGAACTGGAGTCACAGACAGGTGTGAGCTGCCATGTGGAGGTACTGGGAATTGAACCCGGGTCCTCTAGAAGAGCAGTCAGTAATCTTAACTGCTGAGCCATCTCTCCAGCAACACCCCCAACATATCTTTTATAAGGGAATACAATTTAACCTATTGCATGATACTTACTGTACAACACTATCCTCTAAGCAGAATGGCAGCTGTTTTCGTGAGACCAGCTGTGTCTGCTTGCAAAGCATCACAGACCTGCCAACAAAACAAACAATGACCACACTTGGGGCTCGTTGACTTTCGACACTGATATTCCCTCATAGAAGGAGAGAGTGGGGAGGGCCATTGGATCCTCAACTGGATATCCAGCCACTCCTTCCGGCTAGCTGCTTGCAATTCAGTCCTAATTGTACATGGTCTTGGGGGTCTCAGGGAGAGTCTGGAGTATACAGGCTGGAGAGACCAGGGGAAGGGGGCTCTATCCGTGCAGTCCTTGGAAAGCCATCACCCATGCTGGGTACAGACTGTCCGGTGCATCTGCCTTAGGGTCACCCATGCTCCTGTCCATAACCCCTCACCCACACTCTGTAAGTCAGTCCTAATCAACTCATTGGTTCCCTAGGGGGAGCTTTGGTAGAACCAAACTTTGATTTGTCATTGGGATATTTTGGAGAGGGTGTGAGCATCGCATCGTCTCCCTCCATGGGGAAAACTCTTGAAACCCCATCAGAAAAGAAAAAAAAAAAAACCAGTTATGGCACATTTGTAACTGTATTAGAGAGACTCTTTCTGATGGGAAACAGTTCCCATTTCTGTCTAAGTATCTCTGAGCACTGAGCCTTCTGCTCCCAATTTTTACAGGTCTGATAATTGGAAGAATTTTTCCACAGCCTAGTGTCTGGTTCCTCTGATTTCATTTCTTTTCTATTAATGTGATGGGGCAAGACAGGGTAAAAGTTCCTCCATCTTGGATGCTTGCTGAGGCTGTTTCCAGGTTTAGCTAGAATCTGATCTCCTTGATGGAGAATTCCGTAGAAAGCTACCCAATTCTGTTCTAGGAACCAAAAAGGTCAGAATGTCCTGCTCACTTATCTTAGCTTCTGTTACAACTGCTCGCTTCAGACTGCTTGCTCTGCAAAGCCCCCACTGCGGCTGCTGAGTGAGATGCCTGGATGAGGTCTCTGCCCTTAAAAACCCCATGTTCTGGACACTGGGGGCCACAAGTATGTCCCTAAACACTTGAGTGTGGTCCCATCCAGCTGGAATAAAGACTTTCAGTTGGCTATACACTGTGTTTGAATGGTCATCTCTGATGGGCTACCCGTAACCTCTGAAGGTCCTACCAAAAGCCCAGAGACTGGATCCAAACATCACGGGTAGCCCACCAGGGATGACCATTCAGACAACATAGAGCCAACTGAAAGTCTTTGTTCTAGCAGTCTGGGACCACACTCAAGTGTTTGGGGTGGAGGTGGGAGCAGCTAGCTAGAATAAAAACTTCCAATTGTCTATACACTGTGACTGAGTGGTCATTTCTGGGGAGCTCCCTGTGACATCGCTTCTATTACTAGGCATGGGAGGGTACACTGGCATCACCATCCCGGCTCAGAGCCTGCTTCTTTGTGTTGCTAAACAATGTAAATTGTAGTGGGGAGCTGTTCCAGCTTTGACCTAGAAGTACCACCCCCACTGAGGCTTCGGTAACTGTCACGCCTACAAGGCGGGGCCGAGACCGGAGCCCTTAAAACCCAAGATCCGGATATGCCAGCTCTCTTGGTTCCTGGACCCTGGATGCTGGAGGTAGATCCAGCAGAGTTCTCCAGAGAACACCGCTGGACTGCGCTACACCCTTCCCGGACCCTGTAACCTATCCCTTCACTTGTAAGTTACCCCACAAAATAAACCTCCCTTTTAACACGTGGAGTGGCCTTAATACTACAACCAATAGTAAATCATCTTATTGGGCATCAAGAGTCCTGAGAGGACTGGAGAGCTGGCTCAGTGGTTAAGAGCACTGACTTCTCTTCCAGAAAACCCAGATTCAATTCCCACCACCAACAGGGCAGCTCACAACTGACTCTAACTCCAGTTCCAGGGGATCCCACACCTTCACACAAATATATATGCAAGCAAAACACCAATGCATAGGGAACAAAATAAAGTTAGAAAGACAAAACAAAACTTAAAAAGTCCCGAGAGACAAGAATCAAGACTTAAGCATACACGGGTGTATTCGTCAAGGTTCTAAAGGAACAGAACTGATTATATATGGGATTTATTATTCAACCATTGTCTCCTGACAAAGGCCAGGGATCGTTTGTTCAGTCCTTGAGACTGGATATCTCGGCACTCCCAGTCTGGTGGTGCTGGAGTCCCAGAGAGTTCCTAGAGAGCTGCCAGTTTTCAGGCCATGTTGGAACCCTGAAGAAGTAGATTCCAACACCAGCAAAGGACTGCCATAGCTTTAAGGCTGCCTGGGCTACTTATCCAGACCCTCTCCCAAAATAAGAAGGAATAAGAAGACTGGAATGAAACTCAGTAGTAGAGCCCTTGCCCCAGGACCTGGGTTCAGTTCCCAGCATCACAAAAAAAATGAGTAAGTCAATTACTTAAAACACTTTCAAATGAAAACCCAGAATTGAGTCCCTTTGGGCAAATGTTGGGTCTTTTTTTTTTTTTTAAACTACCGCTCTTGAATTAGTCACTGGGGCTACAAGGATGCTCTGATGGTCCAAGCCTCCTCCTAGAATTGACCCACCAGTGAGATTGGAGTAGTTTATCAAGGAAACTCTCCACTCTGTCACCAGGAAAAAGGAAATGGTTGTGACGGACAACAGATCTCGCATACTGTTGGACAAAAGTCTTAAGGACTGGGCCGACCTTCCGAGCCTAGGCCTCCCTGTGTGTCACTGATGCGTGGTGACACTAACCACGGGCAGTCCACCCTTGCTTCCTTGTAGGAGCAACTGTGAGGTCCTAGGGAGATCGAGAGCCATAGTATGAGGCATTGGCAGGCAGGCCCTGTGGGAAGTAAAGCCTTTGCATCTTTATTTTCATTTTTACAGCCATCCATCCTGCTGATAAAAGGCAGTCCGGGAGAGGTTACAAGGCTTGAACACTGTCACAGGGCCAGGAAGGGTGGAGCTGGCGTTGAAAGCAGTGGCCTTAAGCACGAAGCTATATATAAACTGTAAATAATTTTACAGGCATAAGGGATTATTAGTAACGGCCTGTGCTGTTAAGAATAGTAATTTTTTTAAAACCCTGAAAGGGAAATTCAAATAAATTCAAACAAATGTTTGTTTAGCACCTACTATGGGCTCACCAGGGGCTCGGAAGGAGACACATAACCAAGTGTGAAACAGGCTCACTCTGATCTGTAGAACCATAAACAGGCCCCAGGGGGTGTGGAAAGGGAAGGCCAGGAGGGCTTGGAAGGCTCTCTTGGAAGAGGAGGCATTTGAACTGAGCGATTCAACAAAGTGTGTGTGTGTGTGTGTGTGTGTGTGTGTGTGTGTGTGTGTAGGGGGTACCTAGACTGATCTGAAGAGTTCTTGGATGAGGGTTCGGTATTTCTATGCAAAACAACTTTCACACCAGCAGGAGCTTCAAAAGTGATTGACTAAGTTGAGAGCAGCAGTTACCATGGGAACGGAGGCATGCTTCATCCCTGTCATTAGTGAGCATCCCTGGCTTCTGGCTGTGGAGCCAAGGCCTGGAGGCAGTGGGGTGAGGAGAGGTGGGGTTGCAGTGTCTCTTAGAAGAAAAGCTTGGCAAGATTGCTGCCCTGGGGGGTATGAGTCTTTGAGTCTTTAACAGGGAGGCAGGGCTGACACCTGGGCCTGGGAAGATAGCAAGAGGAAGCCTCTGCCTCCTTCATGACATCCTGGAGGAACCCTAGCAGGCCCTGGGAACTCAGGGAGGGACTGGGAAGGACCGGATCAAGAGCGGCTTGCAGGTGAGCACCTGCTCACCATGGATGTCAGTGTGCAGGGTAGCTTCCCTGGGCCACTCAGTCCTCCCAGGACCTCCGAGGTCCCAGAAAGGGTGTTGGTTTGTCATCCTTCACATGCAGACACTGTAGGTGAAACCTCAGTTGATAGGCCTGGTAACAGGAGGGCACTGTGAGACGTCTAACAAAGCAGGCACTGGGGTTGAGTGAGGCCCAGGTTCAAACGCTAGCTTTGACGCTGGTTCGCTGTTTGAGTTTGGACAACTGCCTACCTTTTTTCTGTGTTGCTTGGTTTGTTTTTCTGCGGGATACAGGTGATAGTAGTTTTGCCTAGTTCATAGAATTGTGTGAGATTTAAGTGAAATTGCCGATTTATAAAGTCATGAAGATTTTCAGTACCTGGAACATAGATATTCAACAAATGTGAGCTATTAAATTACTATTGGGTTTGTGTGTGTGTGTGCATACATGTTTGTGTGAGTACTTAAAATCTGTATTGCTATGCTTTTAAGTACACATGTGTACTTGTACATGAGTGTACCCGTGGACGTGGAGGTCAGGAGACAGCCTCAGGTCTTGTTCTCAGGCATCATCCTTTATGTATGTATATCTTTATGTATGTATGTTTGTATGTAGTCTTGATAGGCTTTTTCACTGGAAGTTACCAAGTAGACCACCCGGCCAAGGGGCCCCAGGAATCCACATGTCTCCGCTTCTCTGCTGCTGGGATTCTAAGCATGCACCACTATGCTGACTTTTTTCTTTTCTTTTCTTTTTCTTTTTTTTTTTTTTTCCTTTTTTAACATAGGTTCTGGAGATCCGGGTCAGGTCCTAGTACTTGCAAGACAACCGTTATACTGACTGAGCTATCGCCCCAGCCGATCCTATTGCTTCTGGATGTCAACTTGGTATGAATTCAGGGTCCCCTGCCCTTTGCAGGACCTCCTTAGAGTTTGTGCTAACAGCCTGTTTCAGGTAAGGTAGATGATGATGAAGAAAACAGAGATGGTGCTGGGACCCGTTTGCCTTCCGTGTGCCCGAGAACTGCTCTACAGGAGGGACATGGTTTGTATGGAAGGGCAGCCTGGAACATTTTGCGATAGGCAGTTTGGCCCACTGAAAATTTCGGAGGAGGAAAACAATGGTACCTTG
This sequence comes from Peromyscus nudipes, assembly GCA_902168325.1. NCBI lineage: Eukaryota > Metazoa > Chordata > Mammalia > Rodentia > Cricetidae > Peromyscus > Peromyscus nudipes. The sequence continues at coordinate 22,880 of CABHPH010135362.1, forward strand.
GCAGCGCAATACCTTAGTATTCTGTGTGTGTGTGTACGTGTGTGCTTATGCACACAGGTCTCTGCATACGGAGGTCACTGGTCAGCATCAGATGTTTTGTTCAACTACTTTCTACCTTATTTTTTGAGACAAGTTCTGTCACTGAGAGCGTGGAGCTCAACAATTCAGCCAGACTAGCTGGCTGGTGAGACCCATAGATTCTCTTGTCTCTCTGTCTTGCCCACACCGAGATCACAGAACATGCTATCATGCCAGTTTTAATTTTTTAAAATTATTTTAAATTTTTATTTTTATTTTTTAAGCAGGTTATTATCTAGTGAACTCGGGTTCTCACGCTTTATAGACTGAGCCATCCCCCCAGCCTGACATCCTTTTTTTTACTTCTCTTGGGTTGGGGACTGGGGGACTGGGGGACTGGGGGGCTAGAGGACAGCCTATCAACCTCTCTTTTGGGGAGCCTTCAATTTGTCTTAATAATCCCACTCTGTTTCTCTGGAATTTTACCTTTTTCTTTGAGAGTGTGTGTGTATGTATGTGTGTAGGGGGGTGCAGAAGAAAACTTTGGCTGACCATTGAGGATGGTGGCTTCCAGACATCAAAGTGGGCAGAGCCCCGGATGGATGGGCTGGAGGCAGGCCTGAGTCCCCTTAGGCTTTCCTTCCGAAGCTGGCAGAGGCCCTGGCGGGAACTTCTAAGAGCCCAGAGAACAAGTCCTTTCATGTGGCCTCCCTTTGAGCTGGCCCCTGGGTGGGGTTGGGGTCGGTGGGTGGAGGGTGGGGTGCGTGTGGAGAGGTGAGGCCACAGGCAGGTTGGGAAAACAGACTGGGCAGTGGCTGTGAGTACAGGGCGCCCATTGTGCAGGGAGCTCTTGCTTTCAATAACTGGCTCTGAAGAATGTTTCATTGAATACCAGAGAAAGGAGCCATTGAAATGCCTGGGGCTGGGCTCCACGAAGGGTTAAAGACAGGGGCTAAGCCTCTGGGGTTCTCACTGCTCCTGGCTTAGATAGATGCTCCATACAGGGATCCTGACCATTCAGACAGGACTCAGGGGGATCACTCCGAGGGTAGGGAGCAAAGGTAAAAAGAAATGTGTGAATTCTCCCAGAAACGCTAATGGATGTCTCCATATAAAGGGAGAAGCCCCCTTTCTTCCATGGAACCACACTGTCCAAGCAATATTTAGTAAGCAACAGGCCCCCAAGATGCCCTGTGGGCCTGCCTTCTTGGGACAGTGACACACACACACACACACACACACACACACACACGCACGCACGCACGCACGCACGCACGCACGCACGCACGCACGCACGCACGCCTATCTCTCCAGGACTTTCTGAGAGGCACTTACCAGGTACTCCACCACGCTCTCTCTCCATGGCACAGCCATCATGGCTCTCTTAACCCACCCTTCATCTTTCTAATGATCATTAACTATTGTAATTACCACTGTCCTCCTAGAGAGCCTGGGCAGTCTGGTAAGAACAGCCGTCAATAACCAGGTGACTGAGGACACCTGGGGCATTTCCTCTTTGGGGGGGTGGTGTCTTTCTCCAAAAGGAGCTGCTGGTTAGGAGGTCGTGGCTGGGCTGTCAGAGGGCACCAGAAGTGGGGTGCAGTACCCTTATACTCAGGACCCCGTGCATTGTCTCCAGCTCTGGAGGAGTGTGTGGCTACCTTTGAGATGCAGGCACCTGTGTGGATGCTACAAAGGATGAAGGGAAGAGGGTGGATGACTGTGCCGGCCTGCTGCGAACAGCCTCCAGTGCCACAATGGTGCAGCTTCTTGGTTGCTACAGAACCCCCGGAGGACTTTACTGCCTCCAGAGCCCAAGTCAGCAGAGAGGATGTCCCACAACTGAAAGAGAACTTACTCTGTACACTTTCATATCATTCTGGATGAAAACCTTAAAAAAAAAAAAAAAAAAAACAGATCAGGATCCTGGGAGATGGCTTGCTTGGTAAAAGTTCTTGCCATGCAAACACGAGGATCTGAATTGGATCTCCAGGACCCATGTTAAAAAGCTGGGCATGGTCGTACACTTGCGATCTGCTAGTAGGCAGAGCCAGCAGGATTCTTGAGGCTCACAGGTCAGTTGCTTCAAAGAATATGGTGGATGGTGTCCTGAGGAATGAGACGCTCACTTTTGAGGTCGCATGCGCAATTGTACACACACACACACACACACACACACACACACACACACACACACACACAAGATGAGGCATTTCTTGGCTTTCTTATAAACAGTATAAACATGTGTACACATGCACACACACATGCACAGATATGGCAGTGACAGAGTCACGAAGTGGACTCATCCAGTTTTTCACTTCACTCTCTCTGCACCCTAAGAAGCTGCCTTGGAGGCGAATGATTAGAAGAATGACACCTTTAAGTAGGAAAGACCTTTCAGAGTCCTTTCACATAGCTTTCCATCTTGATTCCGGAATCTCACTTCTAGACGGGTGGGCATCTCACTCCTTTCTTGCCTAGATCTGGGAATGGGGGAAACTCTTTTTTCTGAGTCTAACTTCATGGGTGGAAATGAAATCTCTGACAGCTAGGAAGTAACAGAGCTACACCCCTGCCAGGTCTGATCTGCATTTCGTGGGAAGATGTTAAGTTTCTTGCGGTGTTTTGATGTGGATGTCTTGTGGGGGGTAAGGGATAAGAACACACTTATGTGAATGGGAGGCAGCTATCACCTGAGAGAGGTGGGCATCCATGATGGCAATCATTTAGGAAGCAGCTAGGTCTGGAGGCATCAGAAAGTCCAAAGTCTGGCCAGATGGTGGTGGCGCATGCCTTTAATCCCAGCACCTGGGAGGCAGAGGCAGATGGATCTCTGAGTTCCAGGCCAGCCTGGTCTACAAAGTGAGTTCTAGGATAGCCAGAGCTGTTACATAGAGAAACCCTGTCTTGAAAAAACAAAAAACAAACAACAACAACAACAACAAAAAAGAATGTGTAAAGTCTGAATTAATCACTCAGAGAGTGGCCGCAGACTTGAGATACCTTAAAATTGTGTGTGTGTGTGTGTGTGTGTGTGTGTG